>SMGT01000507.1:2698-47948 GCA_004794575.1 Lanistes nyassanus | reverse complement strand
CGAAATCTACCTTTCCTTCCAGTGACCGAAGAATATTCTCTCTGGAATAGCAACGCGTCTAGTTCTGTAGAAAAAACCGTTGGCAAGGTTCGCAAGCTTGCACACACGTCTGACTTCTGTAGCGTCCCTTCAAAAAACTCTCGAAGCGTTCAACCTTCGCCCCAAAGTTTTTTCTGTTTCCCTTCACACCACGATTTACACCTTCTCATTGGTTTTTCGAAGCTGATATCCACGCGTTTCTATGAAAGAACGCGTGACGTCTTTCCTGCTATGACTACACAATTTTATGCGTCACTAACGTGTCAATCCTTCAATGAATGAAAGGAAGCTTACTATCAATTCAATGAATGAAAGGAAGTGAGACGATCTTAAAAAAAAAGAATACAACGAACGATACAGCGCTGAAGAAAACCATCCGTAACGTGAAAGTATTTTCTACTTCAAAGCGATCGTCCCCATTTATTACAGCACACTAGTGACACTGGCTGTGACTTACTGCAGGCGTAAACAGTTTACACAGCCCTCTCTACCTACGTCATTTCTTACGGGTACGTGACCTGCAGCAAGGGATCCGAGAAACACGTCGGGGATCCAAAGATCCATCTTACACCATAAAAATGAGTTACTGGATCATCACAATACACTGACTGTCGCGGTATTGTCTCTGTCGTGTCTAGGGGTATGGCGCTTATGTGTTTTACTCGTCTGCTCGTTGACTAGAGTTATCACAACATAAAAATGTGTCAAGAAGGGGGAAACTAACACTGCAATCGCTGCCTAATTTAATCAATTTCCAATCGGCTCAAGCCCCCACCCCCTTGCTTGTCACGCGCACAACTTAATAAAAGAGGGTAGCGATAATACACTATTCTATTTATTTACAGTTACGACAGAATATTTCACTACACAAGGAATGATGCTCCAATATACATCTACTGACATGGAGAACAATCACTCGCACTCTCATACATTCATCCCAGCTACGCTATACGTATCCACACGCACACGTTATTTACCGGGTTATGAACATTACCGTACCGATACTGCAAATCAGTACACACACAGAACCGTATTTTCTCTGAACAAAAACTTCTCAGAAGAAGCTGTCGCGCCGACGTCTTAGTAATCAATAAGATCGACCGACGATCACAGGAAATAACCGTAGGGTTCTACAACCAACAAATCAACAAGCTTAGATTTACTCTCTTCTAAGTTTGTTCACTATCTCGAGTTACGACCGTGTCTTGCTTTTCCTACACCGTTCGTACACTCACGTTCACGATGCTGGATAGGAATACCGCAGACGCCACGTCTCTCAGCTCCACAATCACAACACCGGTCCGAAATGCCCAAGTTCCTTTCCTGACTGGTAAGAGTCACCCCTGTTGCAGAAGCACTGCTGGTTCTCAGTCCACGTCGAGGATAATGCCTGCACTCGTCTGTAATACCTTCGTCCTTCAGCATACGGCAATCGGCATACGGCAATCGGTAACTGGCAATCGGCATACGGCAATCGGCATTTCACATTTTCGGCCCTTAACATTTGCGGTCGGGCGCCTATATAGCCCTGAGCGCGGACTTGCCAGAAAAACGCGAATGGGCTTTCTACCCGATCTAGGTGGTAAGCTGTAGCCCGGAGTGTTATTCGCCCCCACCTCGCAGCCGACCCCCTCTCAGGGTGACGGGTCAACCGAGGGACGGGGTGCGGGTTCCCCTCGCTCTCAGCTGGCTACCTTCCCCGCTCCACCGCGCGGTCTCTCCGGGCTGTTTTGTCGAGCCAATTGGGTCGGCCGTAACAATTTGCTCTACCTCCTGATTGGGTAGGCAACTAGACGCCGGAAAAATCACAACATCGCCATCCTTCAGCCTTTTCCTTAACAGAGACAGAAACAGCAAGCACATGTCGTTCACCCGTCCCCACCCGCAACGGTGTCTGATTCTCTCCCTTACTGTCTTAAGCATTTCAACAGACAAGCTGACGTAAGCTAAGAAAAGTTAGTGTAGAGAAGAAAAGTTTATTGCACTGCAAAATATCTTAAGCCTGGTGGACCTGAAAAGTGAGTAAAAGGAAAGAGAAAATATAAAGAAAAAGAGACACAGGTGGAAGCCAGGCTGCTCAGCGCACGAAGGGATGGTAAAACGACGAACCTTTGCAGGCCGACTGGCTACAGAATATCAAAGGCAGTCGCACTGTACACACACGCACACACAACACACACACAACACACACACAAACACACAACACACACACCACACACACACATCACACACACACACACAACACACAACACACACACACACACACACACACACACACACACACACGCTGTTAACAATAAATGAAAACTTACAGAATTCTTGGTTGTCGGAAGCAAAGGTGTTGACTTCCTGTAAACAACAGACGCGAAAAGTGAAGACCAAATGAGGAGTGGCAGAGAACATAATGTTAATTAAGGCAAAGCACAGCACAGCGTTGTCCTCACAGGGTCGGGTGGGTCAGTTTTTTGAAGGGATGCCATAGAGATTCACTTTAGATTGAAAAAAAATCACTCTAGCTCATGGTCATTATTGTGACAGTGAACAGAATGAGTTCTCTCTCTCCTTTCTATCGTTATTCGTTATTTTCTTTCCTCATTTATTTTACCTCAGTGATGTTTTTTTTATACTTTGTTAAAATAATAATTTTTATTTAGCATTCACCAGAGATAAGGCCTGATTCCATTCTGACTTAACAAGCCATGCTGCGCCTGATGAGACCGCTGTTTTCCCGGTTTCTTGCCAGACACCAGCATCTTCCTCCTAAGGTACAGTTGTTTTCTTAAGAATTAAGTTAACAGAGGAATTGATACAAGCTACAAACGACATTTCAGACATTGCTCCTTTGTCAGGACAACACAAACAAAAACAAAAACCAGCACAGCTGAGGGAAGTCTTAGGTAGACTCCGTGTAAAGCAAGAACCTTTGCCTATAAATTACTTTAACTGTGGACTGTTTATGTCTGCTGGAAGAACTATCACTAAGAAAAAAAATCTAATGCATCTTTATTCTAAACATAAGCAGAAACAAACAGGATGGCATGTGATTGGTATAAACATATGATCCAACAGACCATGAACCATAAAAATCTCAATTGTTTTAACACCCTAAAATCCAACCTTAGTTTGACAACTGTCTTATCTTGTTTACATTTGAAAAATCCTGAAGCCACCTGCTTAAAACTTAAGGTGACTGTTGGTCCAAGCATAACGATACCAGCAGAGTTGCTTCCAATCCGTCAAGCTGGCATAACGGTAGCTTAGTCTAACGGTGGAGTAACACACAATGGAAACTGAAGCTTTTATCATGGTACCTCAACTCTTGCATGTCCAAATGATTACATTGCAAGAATTCACACCCGATTTATCATGCCTGTCCCACAGCAGCTGTACCTTACTGGAAGGCAAGGGTTGTTTACCCTTGAAGTCAGCTGACCGTAGTTATGAAGGAATGGTCAGATTCATAGGCACAGCCTTGGTGTAATAAATGTCCAACAAGAGTACCAAAGGATAGGGCTATATAGCTGAGGCTCTACAGGCAGCATCCCAGAGATCCCTGATGTTGACAGTGGCCGTCTCGTTAAACCTGAGGAAAACAGCGAGGAACGAGTGGAAAAGGGCTATTCCATGGCTAAGTCTGGTACATGGTTGATTTAGCTTTTAAGATTTATGATCTGAGTCTGGCAATAAACAAGGCTTTAAGATAAACAGTTTTTAAAATGACTGTCCTGTGATGTATTACCACCCATCACTGGTGGAATATGAAGACCCTTTACAATCAGGCTGTTTAGCCACCAAAGGAGCAAAATAAGTAAGTTTAAAAGAGCTTGATCAGCAGTCCAGCTGCCTCCAGTGGGGGTCTTTTGTGCTGTGAATGTTTTCAGTTTGACGTTATGCTTGGTTTTAGTGAGCGACTTATTCACATCAACACATCAAAGGTAAGAATAATTAAGAGTTTGTTTTAAACTGTATATCTATTTTTTTCAGACTCAGAATGTAAGTAACTAAAAGTTTTTCTCTTTTTCTTCTGATCACACTTACAAGTTTAAAGCTTGCGATGTCTGCCACCATCTGCGCCATGTGCAGATATAAACCAGTATCGTGTGATGCCATCGATTTCTGCTTTAGAGGCAGTCTTGAAAATGATATTGACAGCAGCTGGGAACAGAATGGGCAAACCGTGAATAATAATTGTATTACCCATCTCTTCGCACACGAAACACCTCTTTAGTTCACACTGGATTGGCATTTCGGAAAGATTTTGCTTAACCATTAGTAATAACGTGTGGAAATTATGAACTGATAACTCACATGAACCTCCAAACTATATTCAAGTGTCTGCAATGCACACATCCTGGAACGAGCAAAGTATAACATGCAGCTGTTTGGGTGTGAGGGATTATATATGAAGATCTACTTTGAAAACAAGCCAAAAAAGTAGACCATGCTTAAAAAGGAAGAATTATGTTTTATAACATCAGCTTTAGAAGCTATTGCTCCAGCGACAATAATCTTTCAGCCCATAAACCTAAAACTAAGGTTGTCACTTGTTAGTATAGGCAATAGCTTTACACTTTAGTTACAACGGGTTTGATGTTTTCAGTGTTACTACCATGACTTAAGAACTAAGAATCGAACAAAACAAACCTCCGCCCTCCTCCAAATTAAGTGTTTGTCTAATTCTTTTTTAAGATTCTTAAATATGGATGGTATTCTCCTGGCATTTGAAAGTTTATGAAACAACAATTTCTGAAAGTATATGGATTCTGACATGGTTCCAAACAAGAATATGCATCCTGTCTTCATTAGAATTTGAACCCCCCCACCCCCCAAGTTCATTGTGGCTACTTTCCAATTTCATTAGTACAATTACAAGTAGCAGTCACTGATAGTAAGTCTTATGAGAATACTTGAAGACAGCTTTTTAAAAAAACGTTTATTTATGCAACAAAAGTACAAAACACTGATACAGCCAAAGGCGGAGCCAGGCAATAAGCCAGCTTATATAAGCCTAGCCCTGGCTAGGCACAAAGTTACTTTTGATAGTAAGTCTGGCGCACTGCGGTGTACGTATCACTAAACCCCATTTGCCCACATAGTTGACGGATGGCCACATGGGACCCTTCAAGTCCAGACTTTCTTTGGAGGCTGGGTAGTTTATTACAGAGAGCTGTCACGGGCTGGGGTTCGGTGGGTCAAAATTATCCAGTATGCTCCAGGTGTGATCCATCGACAACCATCTTGCTTAAGTTAGTTGTCTAATCCCATTGTTTAAACTGCCATCTAGCTCTCTCACCTAATCACCAGGCCGGGTGTCCACACACTATGACCACATTTTCCAACCGAAATTCATGCGCACGTGACCTTTATCTTGCTTTCACGTCAATTCTTGTCAAGCCTTGTCCCTGAACCAAGTGTCCCATTTTACTGGACTTGTGTGAAGTGCAGTATCAGCTGTACGTGTCTTGAGCAAGCCAGTTGCCGTCGCTCAAAGTCCTCTTCGAAGTTGCTGTGTTCCCCGAAAACTGGTGTGCAACTCCTGGCAGGTGCGTCCTCTTCTGAAAAGAAGCCATCCCGTCCTGACCAGGCGAAGGAAGAACCGCATAACACAAAGGAAGAAGTCAAGGGACAGAAAAAAGACAACTGTCTAAAGCAGAAGCAGGGTCCGACCTTGAGCAGCTGTATATAACTGAACACCAATGAAGTGAGTTCGGAGGTCGGTGGTTGACAGAGAAGTGTTGAACAGTGGGATGACTGTGTGCTTACATTCCTTTAGTAAGCGGTGTGTCCAGTGGAAAAGGAGACGAAAGAGATTGACAACGCCAGTCTGCTGTTACTCAGGAGCACCCAGGAGGACATTCTGACACGTCAGCGTTTAGGTGGTACAGGCTGTAACGTTGTGCAAAAAACCAGGTGACTAGTGTTGTGTGTTCTACAGGGGTCATAGTGTGTGGACAGTTGAATCAGGCATGTGCGTTTTGATCTTGTGTTTAGAAGGGCTGGTGATGGCAGGAACTATATGTTGTTTGCTGAACCAGAAAGAAAGCCGGGAGTCACATCCCTTTATTAGCCTAGATATTTCATCCTGTAAATACTCGCTACCTGTAAATAATATTCACCTCTTTTTTTCTTTCACTGTATTCCAGAGTCTGTGATTGTTTTGTTTTGCGGGAAGATTGTAGATGGATGGGGGCTCAGGCCATGATGTTTAGTGAGAACCATATGAAAACCATAAGTAATACAGTGATTACGTTTTCCACTTACCTATATGTGGTTCTTTTAACGGCGATCGTGTGGAGAGAGCACAAGAACGACGCCTTATGACAAAAAGTAAACTGGCTGCTATGTGACAACAAAACGTAAGTTTCTAAAGGAATTATTGAGATTAAAAATAAAAGTAAAAAAGACAAAAAATAAACAAACAGAATTAATCAAACAATGGCTGTATGCAGCACAGATATATCTTATAATTACGGTTAAATTCATTGGAAGTCCGTTGTTAACAAATCTAATCATCTTAATTTCTTTGTTTGTCAAGGTCTCCCAACAAGCCAGGACATTTAAAAAAACATGCAGACGACTAACAACAGCAGCTGCCTTTTCTTGTGGAGCAGCTTATCTCATAGTGGGTACATTGTCTATTTTCTCTTAAAAACATTGATAGTTCCATTGTTTTTGTCAAGGTTTAATACAATAAAGAATTGCTTATCCCACACAGAGTTTTATACATTACTGGTGACTCGCCAAGAACGAATGATTACACACGATCAAAAGGGCCAATGGACATTCAGATCGCAAAGAAAGTTGTGTGTGAGGCGTGATACTTAGGTTCTTAATATTTGGACACAATTCTATGCGAAATGGAATAGTAGGGCTACATCTCTCTTGGTTTCCAGAAATCTTCTTTGAAGGATCAGGAAGACGATAATCAGCAAAATGGACAAGAACCCAAACGATCGTGGACTTTAAATATTCGCGCCGAAAACCCGCAGAAAGGAAATGTTTTGGAGCAAGTAGAAGCACTTCAGAAAGGGTAATTAATAAATTTTTAATTAAACAACAGCTTACCCAAGTTTATAACAATAGAATAGAGTAGTATAGCTACCTTTTCAAGACGACCTAGAGCCGAAAGTGGGTTTGATTTCATATGCAAAACAAAAGGAAACAAAAAAACCCTGCTCCTGATTTCCAGGTGACTTCCAGATATTTTTTACTTTACGGAAAATGGGCCAAGATAGTGTAAGAGCTGAAGAGAAAATCAACGTTTCGGAGCATCAAGTTTTTTTTATCGAGACAATGAAAAACGAAACTTACAAAGTAAAGTTAAAGACTTATCTGGAAAAAAACAGGAGCACATGGTGACAAAGCACACATGCAAGATGGTGGGAAAACAAGGATTAACTCGTGAGGGTTGATAAGAGTGTAAGGGTTGAGGCTTACAGATGCAAACTTTAAAAAGTTCTGTAAAAACTTAAAGTAAAAATAATAGTAAAAATAAAAGGTTGTACTAAAGACAATGTGATGGAGCTGGTTCGCTCAGCAAACTTTCTTCTCTCCTCTCCCTCCCTCTCTCTCCCAACAAAGGCAGGTTTTCGTCAAAGCTCTCTACATTTATTCAGAGCCGCACTGCTGCTGCTCGCTGGCTGGGGATTCTTCCTCTATCCCTTACTCACCGTCCTTTGTCCGGTCCGTACCCCACTTTTATCGGGTGAGTGCGGGCCGCGAGGGGGGGTGGGGGCATTGTCCGGACCAGCAGCGGCTAGCCGGTAAAAGTGCGGCGGATGCCGAAATTTGTGTTTCTTTACACATAAGAAATTTAGAATAAAAAAATAAAAGAATGTATTTACAAGGACATGAAAATATGGGATAAATAGTGTGCGCTTTGCTCTTCCTGTTAGTGTAAAAGACAGTTAAGTAGAGTGAGACGGAAATCAAGATAATTACGTTAAAAGGCAGTTTAACTAGCTATGTTGAATAGATGAAGATAGGAAATATGCCTACAAACTGACCTAATCTATTAAAACATGTGTTGAGCTTACTATCTAAAGGAAGAGTATATCGAGTAGAATCCGAAGGTGTTAGCTGTTAGTATCTGAAGCTATTCTAGAAGGATATAGAAGCTTTTAAAGAGAGTGAGCCTAACACAGCACGCTGTAAGATGACACAGCGCGTCACAGCCACGTGTCGCTGGCGGTACCCAGCCTGTAACCTGATACCGCCCGCCGTGAGCGGTTGGTGGCCAAACCCGTGTCTGTGATGGCTGCGTCCATCACAACAACATGGCCTGTAAGATCAAGGAGAGAAAATGAAGAGGGACAGGAAATAAGAGAGGAAGGGGAGAGACAACAAAAAGACGGGTTCAGTAAAAATAGTGGTAAAACGAACACAGGGTAAGGTAAAATAAAGTAAGACAGAATAAATTAGGAAATACCTCTAAGTATATCAAAGAAGAGGGAGAGAGAGAGTACAGGGAAAACCATAACGTAATGATTCTTACTTGATATTTACAACCAACTGTCACTCTTTCAAAAGAAAAGGAGAAAAAATAGGATTTTAAAAAGAAAAACATGTAGTTAAGGACATAACGCAAAAATAGTGTAAGAGAAGGAACATCTGTTAGACTGATTAATGTATAGAACGAATCAAACATAAGGTATTATAACATTTCCAATTGGTATAATAACACTAAGCGAATAACTAAACTTGTCAGACAAAGAAAGAGAGAGAGAACAAGGGAGTGAGAGATGTGATGGGGGAGAAAAAGACAATGAGAAAGGAAGAGAGAGCTTTTGCACATGACGATATTACTTGATTTTGCAGAGATAGGGTTCTTTGCCTGGATGTACAAGAGTATGCTACAAAGGAAGGACTTGAGCAGCGGGAAGGAAAGGTAAAACAACGGAACAGTGAGAAAAGACAAGGAAATGGTGGGGTGGGGGGTCTAGTTGTAACACTCTCCATATCTTTTGCCCTGACCATTCTCACTGAGTGAATAAAAGGTTTAACTAATACTGCTTACTAGGCCCAGGTATTAATTTTACCTTGCCATACAATTACCTTTAGACGAATAACAGTAAGCTGTACCAGAAAAACGACAGTTTACTGTTACAATTTACCCCATGTATGGGTATAGTTGTAACACCAAGTGGGGACAATTGTACAAAAACTACATGGAAGGATTGTCACGTGTTGGGGTTTTGTGGGTCAAGAAAATTACCCCCTGGATTCTAGGTTTGACCCATGAACAGTCTCTTGCTTGAATTAGGTCTTAAATCCCCTTGTTTAAGCGTCCACCTAGCTCCTAATGTAATCCTCAGGCTGGGAGAGCGCAAAGCGTTGTTTTCCAGGACCCCTGTTCACACTTCTAGGCAGGATGTTTGGCCTTGAAGCGTGTAGCAGGAGGGTGAGGGAAGGTGTCAGGAGACCGGGTAGCCCTGGGGGCACAGCCAGGATTTAGACAATCGCCATCAAATAAGTGTCGTGTGGAGGCCAGGTATGGAGTTAGGCAGGGAGAGAGAGAGAGAGAGTAGTAGTATAGAAGAAAGTTGTTAATGATTGTAGTGCGGACCATCAGGGCTTGTAGCCAAGGGGTGTGAACTTCCCAGGGGAAGAGATTATAGCTTTGTCCACTGGAGGTGCTCACGTTAGGGCGCGGCGTGACGCGCGTTGTAATTAACGAAGGGGTGTGGCTTATGCTGTGTTTGTCCTGGTTGGTTTGTCAGCACTAGCTTAGTGCGCGGGCTGATTACATTTAATAGGAATCCTCTGTATGCACACGTTGTGCACCGAGGGTTAACTGTGTGAAGACTAGCGTCGTTAAAAAGAAAGGAGCGGCAGATCTTTTTGAGGATCTGCCAAAGTTCCTTTCATTCGACTCTCTCTTTGCTACGTGTTTGGGTACGGCAAGCTCCCTTGAACACATGCGTCTACATACGGTTATGTTGAGCGTTTCAAGTACTTCCTGTTGGAGTGATAATTTGAAAATTTAAGCGCTCTGTCCTCATTTGTTCTTTATTAAATTTTCCACTCTTTCTGTACAACCCATATTGATTCCTATCAAAAATATCTGCAGTAAATGTAACTAGAAGGATCCTATTTTTAATTCAGTAAGTGCGACCAGGAATTCTTCAATAGTTTACGACCTAAACTTGTTTAATTCAGACAGGAAGGAATTGCTGTCTTACCTTAAAATAGCTTTTTCTCTCCCTTTCAGAAGGACATGCGCCATTGGTTTCTTGCTGGATTGTTGTAAACCTAAAGCGCTGTCTGCAGTATTTTTTCTACGTTAATTTGCGGTCTTTTTAAATGGAAATTGCACTCTGTTACCACTATACCTATGGTACAACTATACACCTACCTTCGAAGACTACTAAAGAACTAATAAAACCGTTCAGATTAATTTAACATAGTTTGTGGCATTTGTGATTACAGGTAATAAGCGACATTGTTCACGGCCTCATAGAACTTCCCGCACTCTGTGTTGACATCATTGACACCCCACAGTTCCAGAGGCTGAGGTACCTGAAACAGATGGGTACGGTTGAGTTTGTCTACCCTGGCGCAGTGCACACTCGCTTTGAACACTCTCTCGGGTAAATCGATTACTATGTGTACCTTTATTAAAAGGAGTGATTTTGCAAGTCTTTTCGGGGTTACAGTTGTTAAGAGTTTACAGTTAGGGTTTAGAACTGCGACAACAATCTGTCTACAAGTTATGAGTGAAGTCGTAAAATGTTCCAAGTTTTTATATATAGGCCCAAAACAATTGAAGTATGTAAAATAAAGTTGTGTGTGAGTGAACCCATGTGCGTGGGTGGTAGAACATGTGTGCATGAGAACCTGTGTTTTGTGTTTGTTCGTGCGTCAGGTCTGTGTGAATGTGTACATACCTTTGCTGGGCTAGAGTGTGTTCTGTAAATGTCGCGTTAGTGTTTTCCTCTGCATGCTCTTTACGCTTACTAAAATGAGGCAAAGGAGAGAGCAAGATAGGTTTTGATTTTATCTATTTATGGTTGCGTTCTCATGTGTGCATATTCTGATGAGTATTTTGTGAGTGTAGCAAGAAAGTACAGTGTCCTCAGAAATGGAGAGATGGTAGTTGAGATGGTCAAGAAAGGGTACATATAATTTATATATGTATCTATATAAAACTTCTGTGAGATATTCACAGGTTTATGAGTCACTAGACAAGGAGCTTCAGTGAGAAATACAAAAACATTTGATCGATATCTACATTCGAAGTATGTAAAGTCAAAGGACGACGATGACGACGACGACGATGACTATGTGTGCGTGGATGCGTGCGTGTGTGCCTGGTTTGTGTACCTATTCCTCCTACATGCATGTGTACGTGTGTTGTGCGTGTGTTGTGCGTGTGTGAGTGGGGTGGTGGTGTGTGCGCGCATGAAAGCTGTAGAAGTATCTGGTCGGTCGGTCGGTCCTTCGGTGTGTCGGCCGGTTAATGCTGAAGGGTACTGTGGAAGAGAAACGGGTGGGAAACCAAAGTAAACGGAGAGAACTCCGATGGCCAGGCTGTGGACAGAACCTCTGATCCACCGGAAGCAAAACAGCCGACCACGCGATCGAGCACGCGACATTCACGACTGGCTGTGTCAGTTACAAGCATGTGCTGTTCACTACGCCACGGGCCGCCCTGGAAGACTTATAATAGATTTCTGCAACCAGAACAATTCTGCTTTCGGATTTGAATCTGCCTAATAATTATTCTTTTAAACCAATTGATCTGATTCCCTCTTAACTTTTTTCCAGGGTGTGTCACCTTGCAGGCCTTCTACTGAGAAACTTACAGAAGAAACAGCCAGGGCTCAACATTACTGACAAAGACGTACTGTGTGTACAGATTGCGGCCCTTTGTCATGACATGGGCCATGGTCCCTTCTCTCATATGTTTGACGATGATTTCATTAAGGCTGTGGACAAAGAAAGCAAATGGAAAGTAAGTCAAAAGAAGAAACTGGTTGTACAATTCAGATCCGAAAGTGAGTTTAGCTGTAACTAGAGTTTGGCAACTAACCCAAAATGTTATAAGTCTGTAGGATTCTTAACCCAGATATATTTATAACCCCATCTTCGCTAGAAAGTTGTATATTAGGAAGAGTACTTTTGGGTGTAAACTAGTAATTAAAAAAATTATACAGAGAATCATTGTCTATTGGATTTAAGCAGGTATTGGATCTTTTCGACAAAACAGTTTTTCTTCAGGCGAGAGATATGGGGCTAGAATGAGATTGACTATGTATTAAAATTGAAAATCTATAAAGTCACCTACAACTTGAGACAGTCAATTCCTTTATGATGGTATACATTGAAGCAGGAAAGTGCCCGGTGGAAATGTTCGTGAAAACTAAAATACTTTGTTTCTTGTTTACATCATGTCGATCAACAAAAGTTATTATGTCTGGTCTACAAACGCCTTTGTAATCTGTATATATCGAATAAACACAAGAACAAAATTTTAAAACTGTATGGAACTGGATTAAGTTGCTTTTGGTTGAATCAAAGCAATTTAACTTTATAACGTTTTTAATGCACGCGTTTTTTTCTGTATACTATATAGTGGTTTAAAGAAAAATTAAAAATCTGTTTGAAGGACAAG
Source organism: Lanistes nyassanus (assembly GCA_004794575.1). Lineage (NCBI taxonomy): Eukaryota > Metazoa > Mollusca > Gastropoda > Architaenioglossa > Ampullariidae > Lanistes > Lanistes nyassanus. The sequence continues at coordinate 35,296 of SMGT01000507.1, read as the reverse complement.
TTTTTATAAGAATGGTATAGGCACTGGATAATGATGAAGTTTTCATGAATTACAGTTTGTGCAAACAGCACTTCAGACGAGATACATATCCCTCTCTCTTTTACCTCACAACTGTGTATTTACATTAATTAAATTTCGAACAGCGAACAGCATGTTACTGGTAAACAGGGTAAGGTTTAACAGCGTTCCAAAAGCTGAAAGAATCTGTGCAAAATGTGACTTGAAGAATAAAGGTGATAAATTTCGTTATCTGTTTATTTGTATGTATTTTTCAGACGGTAGAAATAAGGAGCTTCCCAACAATTATTTTATTCGACCAAATGAAGAACAGTTTTACTATCTGTTCTCATCAAAATAAGAAAAAACTGCTCCTCAAGCTGAAATACTTCATCTCCAGTTTAGAAGCAGATTTGATATGACTGACAACACTCTTTTTCATTCTGGATGTAGTCATTATATGTGTGTGCGTGTGTTCGTGCAATTGCATACTTGCATTATATTATTGTTCTTTTTTGTTTTGTATATTTAAGAAGATTTCTACATGCCGCTCTGGAGTCAAGAAGTAACTAATAAAATCTTTAATTTTGAAGTAAAAGACAAGACAGACGATCTTCGAGTTATATTGCAAAACTTTCAACTGAAAATAGCAAACATCATAGTGCTACCGTTGCCTGTTATATTTATCAGTTTTCTAAACTAAAAACGACACTTTTTTTTAACTAGCACGAGCAGGGGTCGGCTGACATGTTTTACTACATGTACACGGATTCCGGAAATAAACTGGAAAAGAAATTTAAAGATTATGGACTGGATGACAAAGACATCAAATTTATCAAGGAACAGATCTGTGGCCCAGACCCGAGAAACACGAACGTAAGTCTAACCATAACTTGCCAATTACTAATTTTGTGTCATCTGCCTGGTCCCGTCCCCTCGCTAGGTAATTAGAGTGGTGGTGACGCGTACCAATTCCAGATTAGAGAGCAAGACAGTGAGTGCAGGCATATGCATCTGTTCTTGAGCTAATTTTCTTAGAAAATCACAAAAGTGTAAATGCTGTAAAAGCAGTTGATAGAGCAGATGGTGTGGAAGCTGTAGAAGTAATTGCTATAGATGCTTCCGCAGCGATTGATGACGGCACTGATGTTTTAGTTGCTCCTAGCCAAACTGACGAAAAATTCAGTTGCTAATATTACCAATCCTGTAAATGCGGGTGATTCTGTCGTGTAACCTCATAGTAATTCTTTATGCTTTCACATCTTGTCTCTAAATGTCTGTAGTAAAAAAATTTCCCTGATGTGCATGAATTAATCTCATAAGTGAATATATTATGCCTATAAAAAATTGATCATTCTGAGTACATTAATTTTGCAGGATATGCCGCTTTTAAAATAAGAAGATTGAGCAAAAAGTCAGAAGGTATAGCACTTAGTGTTCTGAAATGAGCTATCAGGCAACATGAAGATCGATGAACATCACAAGTTTTTTTCAACAAAGTATAAAAGATCTACCCCTTTTCATCATACGGCATCGGAAAAATATTGATTTTTTTTCTCTTTTATTGAGATACTCCGCACACTTTTGTTTGTGCAGCTGTGTACATCTCGACTGAAAACTAAAGGTATGCTAACTTTTTCAGAAATCGAAGATGCGCTAATCAACAGGGATAATGAGAACATATTACTTTTAGGATACTCTCACTTTTTGTACTATATTGTATTTTTCATTTTGTCCTCAGAAATGGCAATATGAAGGAAGACCACAAGATAAGGCTTTCCTATATGACGTAAGGCGACGAGTTCACTTATTCGTTTAGTCACCCGTTGTATGCTTTTGGCGATACCAGTAATTTTTATTGATGTATGGATAAAATCCTCTTTACCGATAACACTTTATCCTTTAAACCATGCACATGCGTGCCCGAAGTCAGTGGGGATTTCAGACTCGCCGCCGGCTCACTGGGGCACGTGACCTGATCTACCACTGGCCAGTTCTGTCCCCTTTCTCGAAAGATAAAGTAGGAAAGAGGGCAGGCCTATGATACCAAGTGTGATTTTAATTGCAAACATACATTGCCATGACCGATTCATAAGGCCTGGTCCAGAGATGCCGGGCCACCATGGCCAAATCTACCTCAATACCACCACCTTCTGAGCGGCAGGAAAGGTTCCCCAAATACAAACTTAGGGAGAGATCTTCGGACAGCCAGCAGCACGTCCTGCAGCGAGGGGGAGACTGACGGGATGGAGGTTGCGAAGAAAGCGATCCACGCTCTAACCTCGTGCGCACCCAGACGTCAGAGGACGGGTAGTATCAGCTTCCACTTTGGCCAGCAGCGTAGGCAGAATGACAGAAGTGATTCACCGCGGAATGTAATCTCTAAATCTCGTGATTCTTGTCAGGCTGAAGTGAGAGAAAAGTCGTCTCACAGCAGGTTTGACAAGTGAGACATGTATTTCTTCAGCGTTTTGCAACAAGAAAAAAGTAAGGGGGGTATTATTACATTATGTTTTTTATGATTACTTGCCATATGGCTGTGAACATCATGCTGCACAGAGGTTCTTCCACAGATTGTGGCCAACAGAAGAAATGGCATTGATGTCGACAAGTGGGACTACATCAGTCGGGACTGTCTTCATCTTGGGATGAAAAGCAACTTTGACCATCATCGTTGTATTAATTTTGCGAGGGTGATTATGGTCGACAATAAACCCCAAATATGCCTGCGGCAAAAGGTGAGTCTCCGAAAACATGTGTAAATCAAATATGTATGTATACTATACAACACGCTTAGGTAAAGTTCGCACTTATGAAAACAGCCAAAAGGTACTCTTTAAAAATGGAAAAATTGATCAGGTTACTAGAGAAACAGTCCGATGCTGGTATGTGAAACTAGGCCAAACTCAAGATATACCTACTATCAAACACAGGTAAGAAGTTTGGGGCATAAACCCTTATTCATGCCATACATACAGCACGATCAAACAAACATAAGGTAAATACAGTAAATAAAGTCTTTAAGTGTAGTGTTTTATTTGTAACGACTGTAGGTCACACCTGCTCCCAACTGTAGGTCAAGCGGGGTCTCAAAAGAGGTAATTTTACTAAGTAAACCCAAACATTCTGACTGGGACTAGGATTCTATATTTGTGAAAATATGTAGAGGGTTGTTTCGGCACCCTTTCTACAATACAAACATCCTCACCGAGAGAGAAACCTTGAGACGTACTTAAAAACTGTGTATAATATTATAATGTGTAATATTTATTAAACTATTACGTTTGCTCAGTAGTTTTTATGAAGATTTCGTCTGGGGCAAAAACACTACTACAACTTTCACATCCTGGTCTTCATACCAGCAGAACAGAAAATACATCCACCATTTAACTAGGCATATGACGGATCACAAAAACCCTCAACAATACTCGGCAATATCTGTACTTTAGATCAACTGTCAAAGTTGACTTTGGGGGTACTATCAATTAGCGTTAGCTTTTCCTCTCGACCTACTCTCCAGATGCAACATAGGTTTTCCCCAAGTTAAGTTTTAACTCAAGCGCATATTTCAAAAGCATCAACAGCAACAACAAAAAAAAAAAGCCAACCAATTTTTCATCACAAATCACCATTAGGTCCGCCAGTGTCTCTCTGCACTAATAAAGTCCCTAATATTTATCTATCTTAAGTTTCTGTCAGTTCCCACGCCTCATGAATGACACGTCCACAATCTCAACGTAAAAGTTCGGCATCAGTCATACGGGTCCGAGTAGTCTGCTCTTCCTCCTCAGCGTTGCGTTTCTGTGACGTACACTTGACCTTATCTGTCGTCTCCGCGAAGTACACAGTTCTCACAAATTACAGTTCTATATGTTCTAAACAGTCACTTCTCTCTCTTGATGCGGTGTCTAAGTGAACTACACTCCTCGAATTACACAAAGTCTTTACAACTACAAGTTCCAATATTATATTCATGAAAGATCACATCGGGCAACTGTCCCTTCTCGTTATCTCCTCTCCGTGACGTACACTCGTTAGGCACTGCCGTTCCCGTGAAATTACACAAAGTTATCGCCTACCTGGCTTGCCCCAATCTTAAGAACGTAGGCCGTACGCCTCACTCTGCGTCATCGTCGTTGATAAGGCGGGACCACACCACAACTGTCCCACTGTCCTGGTCGCGGCCACGTGCGAAACAGTCGGACTGGTTTCACCTCTATACTCGGGTGCAGTCCATGCCCCCAGTGGCCTGGTCACGAGGTCGCCTCTTGTTCTCGCCTCTTTTCACTCTCACGTTCCCATCAACAGGTGTCGGCTCTGGGGCGGACGAGTCCTGTTGCTGTACAGGGGTCTCCGTACCCCTACCTGGAACTCCTAAGTTTTCTTAACTTAGTGCCTAGCTTCGAGCTACACTTCCATCGTAATCATCATGAGTTCTTTCCTAGTGGGATGCCACCTCGTACTTACATGTTAAATCTCTCGTTACACATTGCTTTCCAGTTACCATTTCAATTATACAAACACAGCGCCCACTCAAATGCACCCTTAACTATCAAGTTCGCTATACGATCACTTCTCACTACAGGATAGGTAAATGCAACAACGGACCGCCTTTTCAAGCAAAATTCCCTTACAATACTATCATGACGTTTTGTCGTACATGAAATCACTTCATAAAAAAATACAAATTAGCAGATGTTTCTGGAGAGCATATATCAGAGTTTCACCCAGTAATTTAGCACATAAAAAAAAATCCTGCCGATACACAATACCTTCAGTTCAGCGATTGAAGGAGCAGGTAACAAACACAGTGAGTACGCTCCATCACGTTTCCCCACATCAATCAGTTCCTCACGTCTTTTCTCTTCAACTTTTGAGTTCACGACTCAACTATTTTCGTTAACTTCTCTCTCAGTTTCCTAACGTGTGAGCGATCTCATCCCTCCCCCGCTGTGCAGTTCGGCTATCCGTTCAACGACTAGTATGGTAGACCCATCTAATCAGAATTCCACCTCAGTTGTCACTAGGGTCGTGACAGTATCATCGGAGCACTGGTTAGGATTCGGCATTTAACTCTTGCGTCAGCACATGGTGGGTACCCTGGTCCATGTATTCATTTTGCTAGTATTTGCAATTACAGTTTGAAGATGCCTAACGCATAAACATTTCCTATGCATCAAGTTAGCATTGACTTGATGACACTAGGAAAAAAATCATGATTTAAGATAACGCTGAAAGGCCTGATCACCTGATGCAAAAAAAGCTGATGCACCTTTACGTTAATTGAAAAAAAATACAACCTCATAATAATGGGTTTGCATGCGAAACTGTTTTTACTTCAGTGATATAGGCATATTCTTAGCGCGTTCACTGAACTATGAGACCTTTCAGTCATTTAACCTGTCAGTAACGCAGTGGCAAGGTGTTATTTGCATTCTTAAATAAGGAGTGCTGAAAAAAAACTGGAGTTCTGTCTCGCTGCTAAACATTTATATAGGACAGATATCACAGATTCATCAGGCATTTCAAGCAGGATCAAAACTATACTTCCTGGAAACTTTAACATCTAGTGGGTTTCGGTAATGAAACGGAACGTATTCGAAATTTTAATAATGAAATGAGATTAAGGAAAATATAGTTCTGTATTTATGGACTAATAAACCCCAGCCCATACCTTTTACAAAACTTTGTATAAGATGATGATAAGGCTGATTTATCTTTTTATAAATGCACCAAACTTTGGAAAAGATAAAAAAAAATTGGTCGTTTGTTGTTAGATTCATATGTGATTCTATATAAAGTAAATCAGTAGGAAATGAACCCGCCTGTCCAACTTGAAGGGTGGTTTAGAAGTTGTTAACGTACATCACTTTTTGTCCGTTATGAAAACCAGTTGGCCGAGAAGAGTATTTGTCAGCCAGTCCACACTAAGACTGTACTCTTCGTGTATCCAGACTAAGATAAGTTTTCCAATATGAATATTTCTTTTGGAAACCACAATGCATATTTGAGAAAACAGTTTACAGAAGAGTACTTATCAGTTTTAAAAGGACGAAGCTCTCATATGAAGAATTCATATAAAAACAAAAGTTTCATACAGTTTACTGATTTAGTGGAAGCTATTCAGCAGTTTCAAGTCCTAATTTCAAATATTATTATGACATCAAGTGTTAAGTAACAAAAGCCTGTCATATGGGAAAGGAAATAAGTCGTTACTCGGGAAGATTGGCTTAGTTCCAGGAGGGCAGTAAAAACTGTAGTAATTATGTGGGTAAGAGCTAGGCTTCACTCTGTTAATAGATTTTTACCAAATGCCACAGAATCACAAAGGCCTGTAAATAAAAATTTCAACTTAAGTTCTTACATGGAATTTTACCAATAGGATTGTGTTCTTAAGAAAGTTTGTCACTAGCGCAGAATGTTCCATATGTTAAAATAATGTTAAAATAAATATGTTAAAATCACTTGATGTGGCAGTGGACGATTTAAAAGGAACTTTGAGATGTGCTTCACTTAATCTTTATAAATAAAGTCATGTTGCATGCATAGAACAAATTTGAGATTTTCAGAAAATTGGGTTTTATTTGGTGTAACGTTACTGTTCGTTCCCTTTCTTAGAAAGAGTGCAGATCCCAAACTTTATTTCATTCTTTGTAGTTCCTTGTGGCCGGTTTAACCATGCAACCAGTCACTTCACACTGAACCGTCTAGTGGCTACTTGGACCCGTTCTCTGTCAGGTGACTGCGTCATTCGGTGACCTGTTGACTGCAGCGCGCTCCACTCGTTTATTCGAACACATCGCTGACGTCTGTGTTCCTAATACCGGGTGGTGCTTTGTCATCCGGTCTACTGACTATTCCATTGTAGCAGCTGCATCAGACGCGCACCTAGGAAGCAAGCCTGGGCTTACCTCCCACTTAGTCCCTCTGTCTTCGATCTCACTACATCGCTACTCAGCTCTTCGAGGCCGAGACTCGAGAAGTCCAGCGGCCAAGCAAGCAAGCCCCCGAAGCTCTTCTGGTGACCCTGGGGCGGAGGTCACGACGCGCACGTATCAGCCACTGCTTACGTGCGACGATACGTCCAGCTTAGCAAACGCTGGACGTTGCTATGGTCGTGCGTAAAGCGATGGTCACGACACGCACGTTTACCGAGGTGTACAAACGTCAGTTGTAAGACTGCTAAATTTAGCGGAAGAGGGGGTTCCGTCGAAAACACCATCACGTGACGACGGGATTACCCCACAGAGAAAACAAACTAACAGAGCGAGCGCTGAAACCTGATGAGTGGCCCCGCGGCGAGGCCATTTTACCCTGCCTCATCCCTATCCATTCCTGCATGGACGACGCATGTCTGCTAGCTATAGTCACCTACAGTAAGCCTTGCTCGCGAGGCATGGTAAGATGGCTGCGCTCGCGTTGTAGCACGCTCGGTCCATATGTAAGAGGTCCGTGGATTACCCGAGAGATAACGTTGCAAATTTCGAGCATGGCCGACAGCAAAAGCAATCGCGGCCCTAGGGCGAAGAATTTCACAGCAGATGAAATAAGAATTTTGCTTTAAAAAAGTGAGGGACAGTTTTATTGTGCTATTCAGCAAGCTGAACAGCACAGTTTCGCTTATACAGCCTATAAACTAATCGGTTCGCCATCTTTTTTCTCCTCTCGTTGGCGAGATTTCAAGTTACGTGCGAGCCGGTGCGAGTTACACCTCGTTGTGAGGTGGTGTAAAATTACGATGTACGTAGAGGCGCACGTAAGCAAAAGTGTGGGTCGTGACCACCACACTTTCTCCTTACGCTGGACGTTTCGGAATGTTCGTTCGTAAATAGCTTACGTGCGCGTAGTGACCTCCGCCCCAGGTCTCTTTGTTTCTGTCTATTCCCCTGCTGTCTCTGGGTTCCATATTATATTCCTCTCTCTCTCTCTAAATAACGTGATCCCACCCCCATCGCTTGCCCCCACTCATCAGGCGGCATCAGGTGTCCAACTCACGACCTGTTGACACGCGCTAGCTCCACATTACAGCTGTGCGCAGGTGCTAGCAGCATGCTGTCTTTTTGCACTCCGAAGCAAATAAAATTCCTCCAGTTCGCAGTCAGATTTCTAATCCTTTCAACACAAGCTATCATGCGCACGGACCACCCACCCACCTACCTATCAAACCAACCAACCAGAAAATACAGCCTTGTTTAAAAACACATTTCTGTCTTTATGTACATACAGGAGGCATACGGAATTCAGCAGATGTATGAGACCCGGTTCGCCATTCACAAGAGGGCTTGTCGACACAAAGTAGTCAGTGCTACTAATCTCATGTGAGCAGACCTTAACAGGGTGGGAACATTGGTAGTTGGGTAAGACAATCATCCAGTCAAAAAATGTTTATTTAATGATCTTGAGATGACTGGAGGCAGTTATTTATTGGGATTTTTGTGTTCTAACTCAGTCGAATCCGGTTAATTGGACCACCGGGTAATCGGACCAGCCGCTTATTCGGACCGAATCTTAAAGAACCGAAACAAATCCTGTGTACATAAGCCTAATATTATTCGCTTATTTGGACCAAAATTCCGCTTAAACGGACCAAAGAACGTGACAGCGAATAAGAAAATTACGAAGATTTTTTATCCATCGACAACGAGCTTCAATGGTACGATGACAATGAAGATTACGACGCTGCAATTGTTGCTCGAATGGCAGCGAAACACACGACAGCATCGGAAGACCAGGAGAGTGGTGATGATGCCCCAGTGAGTTGGTGCAGGTGACAACACAGGATGCCGGGAAATGCACTGGAACTTTGCGCCGCTATTTGATGCAGGAGGGACGTGAAGGCGGTCCCATTGCTGGGATAGATGTTTGTGGTGATTTTGTTAAAGTGCAATCCGTCAAGAGAACGCGTCAGGTCACATTGGATAAGTTCTTCAAACGTTGACTGGAATTGGGTAAGAACTTTTTTTTATATTGTGATTCGCATGTTGAGTACTGTACATGTATCGTGTAGATCGTTTCGAAGAGTTTGTTTGTAAATTTATTTTTCAATAAACAAAATTCGACTGTAGTTCTTGTTTTATGTTCGCCATACGTGTGTGCCGCACTTAAAGGTCATAATGACATTGTAATACACTGTATTTTACTTACAGCACGTCCCGTCTTAACTGTAACATAGGGCATGTTCGTGTAATCGGACCAGCCGGTTATTAGGACCAAAATCATCGCCTCCCGATGTGGTCCGATTAACCGGATTCGACTGCAGTTGGTTGACTGGTTCACTGAATGGCTCACTGACTGACCTACTGACATGTACTGGGATGCGCAGCAGCGCAATGTGTACGTAAGTACATGACATGAAAATGAGCATGTGCGTGCAGAAACTGACGAAGGGTAATGAAAATGCAGCACAATTGAAATATCACTTTTGATATTGATGATTCAGACAATTAAAAAATGTCCACAGGATCGTCGACGCTCTGAAGAAAGCAAACCCGACGATGAGGATACCCAAAGCAGATGGGCAAGTTCAGTAGCTATGTATTATCTTATCCTTTAAAAAAATCGGGTTCTATGAAATTTGGAAGAATAACTCTTAAGAGTTACTTAGCAAACATGAAACTGAAATAAAAGTGAGGATGGGCGTAAACTTTTTGTGATAACTGCTCTGTACTCAGATAAGAAGCCTTGATCTCATGTGGCCTAGTGAGGTCAATAAGCCGAGTTGATTCAATCTTTACAATGTGTCGGGTTGTGTTTCCGAACGGTTTCAGTGTTGAGACGGGACTCATGGGAAAGTGAACGTTTCAAGAAGGCTGATAACTAAGCCTCCATCTTGGCCTCGCTAAAGAGGGACATTTGATTTCAGAAAATGTCACATAGTCCAGTAGATGACAGAAACAGGATTTACGCTGGTCGAGTTGAAGACAGATGTGTCCGATTTTATTAAAAATCTTCGTACTTTCAAGGAAATATGGAATCAATATTAATTATTATTAAAATTTGGGCTGACTGACCTACGAGGATCGAGCACCAAGTTTACTCACAGATGATTTACTGTTGCACTTTTTAAATCTAATCTTAAAATTGACAATGAATTTTAATGTGAAATTGTCCATATGAACAAAAAATATTTTGCTTGAAAATTCATGCACTTCCCAAAATCTCTCTAGATTTTCCTGACTTGAAAGTCAGGCGTAGCCTAATATCAGCCGAAAATCTAAGCGACTTGCCACAGAGTACAATATTTAACTTGTATAAGCTACTAGCCACGAGACCCCGGTTAGTTTTCTTTGAATAAAGAGCATGAAAAGCCACAATTCTGCTGAGCCCCGCGGAACCTCATAATCTTAAGCCTTACCCCGCCCACCCCTACCCCTTCTATAACCCCCACCCCTACCAGCTTACTAACTCTACCCACCCTTACTAACCCCTTCCCTAACGCACCCTAATCCCTACCCTTCCTTAACCCAAATCCCCCCTCCTTTCTCGGAACACCCTCATTACCCTCCCCGAGACTTCGTTCTCTGAAACCTTACCCTAGCTGACCCCTACCCCTTCTCTACCCCCACCCCTTCCTTTTTATTAACCACCCACCCCTAACCCCTACCTCTTCCCTAACCCCACCCCTTAAACCCTACCCCTTCCCTTACTCCCATCCCTCCCCCCCCCCTGGAAAAAACCTTTAGCTCCCTCCCCCGGACTCACCATTTGATTAGCTACACACGACGGCGGATTTTACGTGTTGGCTTGTCAAGAGAGGCCGGGAAGCTAATCTTTCGTACAAATGGAATTTTGGTGATCTCCCTTGCAAGCTGATGGCATTGTACACGTGTTATGGGCCTCGTTATATTGATTATTGTATTTACATATACATCTACGTACAGAGTCGAGATATCTGTGGGTGAAAAGCTATGGAACTGACGGTGCTACTAGTGCTAAGTAATGAACAGAAATACACACTGAGCTCGGGAACGTGTGTGAGCATGTGTGTGTGCGCGTGCGTAGGTGCGTGTGTGTGCGTGTGTGTGTGCGTGCGCTAGCGAGAATGTACTTCATACAGAAGGGGTGGATAGAAAGAGGACACTTTTCATATAGGCAGTATTTTAATTTTTTTTAAATGTGATTGTATTGATGTTTCTAGCACAAAGGTCAAGATGTCAGAGTGCATTAAGAAGGATAACATGGATGCCTACATGAATCTAACGGACGAAGTCATCCGTCAGATTCTTCTGAACCCTAAAGCTTGTCTTAAGGAAGCAAAGCAGCTTGTGCGTGATATATGGAGTAGAAAGATATACAAGCGTGCGGCTGAAAGCCCACCCTTTCAAGGGAGGGCATTTACGAATGTAAGAATCCCAGAACCTTGTTAATTTTGTTTACATAATGAACCCTTGCAGCGACAGATATAACTTTTCTCTATAACTTAAAAAAAATCATTGCATAGCATTAAAAAATGCAATATAGAACTTGGAAAAAGAGAGGCGGTGAAACAGCTCCCTGATGTTACAGTTCAATCCAGCTGTGGCTAGTCGACGAATATCTATTTAGAATCTTTCGCACAACCCTCTTCCATTAGTGAATACACGAGCATACACCAAATAGTTAATTTATAACGTACAATAGAGACTACGAATTAAAATCACCTCAGCTGCAGTACCTCTCCCAATCTTTTCTGAGAATAAGTTACGTTGACGTCTGCGTTTCTGGAAACAGGGACAAACCCGATATAAATCCGCGGATTCCTACACGGTATGGTGGTACTTTCCCTAAGCCCAGTCGCTCTATTAGAGTTCCATTTTGCTGATAATACCTTCCTCTCGGAGAAACACGTTCAATATGGGAACCCAGTTTCTGCAAGTCTTCGGCCAAGCACTCGGGCATGTAACCTATCTCCAGCTTGGATTTCACTACACTTTGAGGGGTTTGTTACTATAAGGCTCCGTCGCCTTTGATGGCTGACCACGGACTTAGTTGTCTAATCTTGTTGGCGTCAACGACTTGAAGCGGTTGCAACAAGTAAAGTTTGGTTGGGCTACTGACCCTAATATTCAGTAGGATTATGTGACATTACATTCCCATAATAGTTTGGTTTTTTGTGGACTGTTCTAGTCCTGACCCTAGTGAATCAGCAGTTTTAAATAGGCAGCGAATATTTATTCTTAAAAGCATCAATTAACAGCGGCAATGGTACCAACGATGTTCCGAACTTGTTCTTAAAATAGTGAGGAGTGCTTTAAACAGCGGAAACAATTGTCAAGGGCGATAAGCCATGGTCTTGAGTTCTCTAGGCTGACCCGCGGCTAAACGTCCCCCTCCCCCTTTTATGGTCCCTAGGCTTTCCTGACAAATAGTGATTGATGAATTCCATGTAGCCTAATGCCCAGAGCGTCTAATGTGCGGTAGAGATATTTCAGATTTCTGTAAAGAAGGCTGTAATTTTCAATACCTGTGTTTTGAAGGTAGGATTTTTGTTTTCCTCTTTACAAGCTATAGGCGAAGTTCGAATTTGATTAAAAGTTAGGGCTCGTGTTAGGTTAAAAATATGGAAATTGTTACCGTTAGCTTAGAGACGTTTTTTCAGGTATTAGATCTGCAAGAAGGATTTACAATGTTGTAGCATATTACACAAATAACTATCTGCTCAATAGGAACAGAGAGAAACAATCAAAGACGAAATTCTAGAGGCAATGGAACTCGAAGTGGACGACGGTCTTTGTAAGGACGACGTTGTGGTTGAGGTAATGAACTTGGAAATCTTTTTTGTTGGAGTGAAACAGCCTCGTTGGGCATGTTGAAAAAAAAAGATTTAGCAAAGGGAGTTGTTTAATTTTCTTATATTTGTTCATTTATACCATATAAGTTCTATTGTTAGGTACATTCAAAATATTTTAAATTGGATTATTAAAAGCAAACGTAAACTTAAAATTCAATGTGCGTGCCAGGTGTTTCAATGATATAATGAAAGTCGAATGCGTGCACTGCTGTGGATGGTCGAATATAAGTTAGCATGCTTTTCTGAAGACTACAGAACAGAGCAAAGATCTTAGAATACCAAGATGGGACACGAGACGATATTTCGTTCACAAAAACGAGGACAGGTTCATCGCAGCACCCGGAAGCGAAATCCTTTGCGTGTGTGTGTGTGTGTGGTGTATGGGGCGTGTGTGGTGTGTGTGTGTGTGTGTGGTGTGTGGTGTGCGTGCGTGCGTGTGTGGTGTGGTGTGGTGTGCGTGTGTGGTGTGTGTGTGTGGCGTGTGTGTGGTGTGTGTGTGTGTGTGGTGTGGGTGTGTTGTGTGTGTGTGGTGTGTGTGGTTTGTTTGTGTGGTGTGTGGTGTGGTGTGTGTGTTCAAGACAGATAATTTACAAGTGCAGCACTGTTTGAAGTTGCGTGTACGTTTCACCGTTGGTATACGGGGAATTAAAGATACCTTCAGTTTGCGGCACAGCTTATGTGCCAGTCAGATCTAATGTCCTTGTTTACACGTGTCTATCTTTGACAGGAACCAAGGAAATTTCAGTCTGAAGGAGCATGTCTGCAATATGCTATTTTAGGACCAAGTGACATGTATAAATCGTTTTTATGTATGTAAGCTTAAAATTTTAATTTAAAAAATACGTGGTTTTATAAGGCTGCTTTTGATAATAGCGAAGATTAAGCAGAAAATAATTTTACTTCCAGTGACAGAATGCTGCTAGAATGTATTGTCATTCGTCCAGTCGTCCTGTTTGTTTACAATGGCTGCTTACAATTTGTTTACAATTCACACATAAATGATCTTTGGTTCAGTTAATCATGGTTCAAAGAAGGGAGGCTTAACACTGCTTTAAAATAATAATTACAGAAAACATTAATTATAGGCTCTTCTTATTTTTGCTTTAGTTTTGGATGGAATTTTTCTTTTTTATTGTTGAAATGAACATTTGAAAATTGTGTAGAATCTAGTCAGGCAACGTTTTACTGCAGTCTTGGTTTGTGGGTGACATCAAAGATCTCAAACAGTACTCAGCATAAAAAACTTCATTCGTCATGTTTCCTTAAACTGTGAATGTATGCATATTCACTCGGATCAGGAGGGTGCATAGACCAACGCAACGAGTTCACAGAAATAAATTTTGGTACTTACAGATCTCCAATGGTAAGCAGCAGATGAAAACGAAAGCGAAATGATTTAAGTGCTGCTGTACTAATGTTACAGTGTAATCATAGCACAGAAACGTACCCTGAGGCTAACAATGTGTACCAAAAATATTTTATATGTGCACATGGTCACTCGATCATTAAAAGGGAATTATGTCTTGTCACCCTTACAGATGGGACATAGTACAAAATTAGCTGCTGGTAAATTAATTCATCACTGACCTGTTAGAGTTTCTGTTACTAACTTGATTGATGCAGTCTTTACAATTGTCTTGAAAACCTTCAAGTGGATTGAAAAAAAACCACAAGCATACAACAGTATTGTAAACAGGGAAAATGGTACTACTCACAGAATGTTAAGGGCTAGACAAGCACACACAGAGTTGTGAGTGTTTGTGTTGTAAAGCATTTTTACTGGATCATTTGATATTAAACTGTGACAGAAAAACGTTGGTTGTAAACAAATTACAAGGCAATATATAATTAGTCAAATAACACCACCCCCAGATTAAAGCCACAGACATGGTCAACGTTGTCGTACATGTTTAAAGCATCTTTGGACACTGACTTGCAGCAGCAGTAATCGCAGAACCATTCAGATCATTCCAAGCCAATGTGTAAGTACAGTTTATGGCTACCAAGCAATGAACAGTTCAAAAACTTTACAGTATTGGCTCTGAACGTTATCACAAAATACATCAGTGAATGTAGAGTGCATTAAAAAATGTGACAACTGATTAAAAGTAAAAACTTAATCCTGAATACTTTTCAAGATTAAGTGCAATACATGTATATACCATTCAGGAAAACCATCCGTCCTTTCCTCCCATCACGCTCCACCCCAAAAGGCCACCCAGTCACATTATACTGACACGTCTGGGCCTACCAGTTCCTTATAGTGCCCGGCGTCTGTCCATCTCCTCAAAACTTCCTTAACCGCTAGGCCACAGAACTGGTTGCATTTCGCAGGTGTTGCAGTGTATTTAAAATGTTTCTGTAAATGAAACATAAATGCTGCTAGTAATCTTGTCTTATAACTTTAAATCGCATGATGTAGTAATAACCCCCCCCCCTCTCCATTACAAATATTAGCAAAATAAACTGCAAAGGATTTTTAAAAATTAAAACTAACACTGTGATTGTCTAATTGGACATCTCTTTGGATGTACTTTGTTAGTTTGTATGACGTGCATGGGTCACACACCCACAACCAAAGTAAACGGTTTATCATTAATTAGCAAATTACTGGAGTGAAAATTAGTCACTCACCTAGTTTCACACTTCTACTAAAAGCGGCAACATGATTTGATGTGTATGGCATATATTGTAGTTAAAGGCACTGCAATGCGGTCCCCCCCCCCCCAACGATTTTTCTTCTTAAGCTTCACGTCGTCTGCTTGGGGGCGCTACCGGAAGTCGATCCTGTTGACCAATCTTGGTATTCTATGATCTTTGACTAGAGTAAGGAATGTCTGATCAAGAAAAATAAATGCGGGAGGATTTCTGGGGAGGGGTAGCGGATAGATTCGCCTCGAGCGAGAAGTTCCACCTTTATCTTCTGTTGACTAACACACCCGCTTCTCGTACAGCTGAGCTGTTTCCATTTCCATCCATAGGCATCCAGTGCAGCAATCGCCGCAGCGAGCTACAGCCACAGCTCACCCCAGAAAAAAAGGAAGAATCGGAAAATCCGAAGGAAGATGAGAAAATCGAACGCTGTATTTTCAGTCACTGACCCAACGCTTTAACCACTCGGCTACGAACCACATTGGCAGGCTATAAGGATAATAAGCTTGAGCTGTGACGTTAAGATTGGCGCAGCTTCTTATGGTGACAATGAAAAGGAGCCAGCGAAGTGATCTGTTGCTCAATGGTTAGAGGGCTGGTCTGAGAACTGGGTGTTGGAATCTCGGTTGTGACATTTTTCTTAGCTTGGTTGGGATTGGAGGAGGGTTAGGGTGGGGGTGGGGTTAGGGGTGGGAGATAGGAACACAGGTGAGCTGTGACTGTAGCTCGCTACAGAGCGCTGTACCTTGCTGCACTGGGTGCCAATGGAGAGAAATAGAAACAGCTGAGCCAAATGAGAACCGGATACATAACATCATTCCGCGTCTAGCAGAGATCAAACTTTATTTTCTTTTTACCATTTTATACCAATCTATTAAATGTCGTAGTAGTTTTAAACGATTTGGGGCTCAAATGTGTACAGTGCGAACCACTGTAGAAAAACATTATGGAAAAATTATTTTTAAAAAAGAAATTTCGAGCATTAATTGGATAGGAATACGGTCTGCGAAGTGATACGACACAAAAGTCAGGTGAAATACGTCATAATGATGGTACAACTGTTGCAGTTGGTGAACTTTGATCACGGAATGAAGGACAAGAATCCATGGGATGAAATCCATTTTTATTCCAAGGACGAACCAGATGTCGCCAAAACTTTTTCTCCACATGAGGTGTCTTTGCACATAAATTTACACACTATGTGAGATGAACCATCCCAGAATATTTACATAAAAAAATAAGTGCACATTTTAATGTAAGTTATAGAATGTATTCTATAGTACACATTATAAGAAACGTCCATGTTATGTAACAGTATATTAATAATATTAATCTATACACATTTTCTTGGCATATTTGTTTTGCAGATTTCATTTATGGTTCCACAAAGATTTCAGGAGCAAATTGTTCGGGTTTATTTGAAGCCTGGGGATAATGTTGATATCAACGAGAAAAACCTTGTGTACCTTTCGCGCGCCTTCGACATTTGGCTTCGGGAAAAAAGGCGGAAGGTATCGTTTCACTTACACTTTGGCTGTCCTCCATAACTCCTACGACTTGTTACTGCTGACCAGATTAAAGCAGGCAATGACAGCCAGGTGGATGTGTGGGTGTTTCTGAGGGAAAGGGAGAAAGAGTGTTATTATGTATTATTTTCCTCTCTTCACGTAAAAATATAAAGGTGTGCGATAGAGATCATCCTCTCTGATAAATCCCTATACGTATATATCTCTCTCGTTCGTCTGTTCGCTTCCGCTCTCTCACTCCAAGGAAGACAAAACCACGCTGTGAAAATCTCCTCTCCCTCTCTCTCTCTCTCTCTCTCATATATATTTATGGAACCGGAAGATACAATTTCCAAGATAGTCAAAATTCAATAATCAGAATTATCTGTCAACTGTTAGAAATGTCTGCAGAACAATACAAACCGCCATGCAATGCTACAGAGGTGTCCAAAACATGTAACAGTTTTGAAAATGCTTCGTGCGAATGTGATCCTGACACGCAGTGGACGAGTTGTACACAATGTGCACGTATACCTCTGTCAGCATGTCATTTAGCTGTGTACATGGTTATAGAAGACACACTAAGTATTAATAGTGTTATGAACCTTTCCATTTATATCAGAAATATATTTCTGAGGGGAAAGGGAGAAAGTTCACTTTCAAACATAATATACCATCTTTTTCATTCTCCCTAGTGTAAAGTATATGAGGTCTGTTGGCTTCTAAAACCGTGTCTATTTAAATGTGACATAAAATGCACTATATCGCAGAAGCAAATCCAGATAGGAAATTTCTAACTTCATTTAAGTTGAATCTGGGATTTCCTAGATTAACCCCCACCAGATAGGTCTAGCATAGACATGGCGTGCTGATCATGATTATCCCAGAACTACGCTCTGGAGGATTTTATTTTTTTTATTTAATTTGAGGAATTTATCGTCATCTTAAAAAAGAAAGAGAGGGGCGGGATCTAATTGGTAAAGGAGGGGGTGCTTCTAGCTGAGCCCCTGGGGAAAGTTTCACGAGGTATACCAGGCAAATCCTCGGAGGTAGAAATGATTGAGATTTAGAATGTTACACCAACCCACATTGCTGCAATCCTCTCCACAAACTGAAAGAACTCTCGAACTGCGGAATGGATATTTATGGAAGTGAGTAGGGACACGTGGCAGACTTTAGACGCGAAGAAGCACACGGGCAACCTCTGGATTGAAGCAGGAGATTGCGAAATAAGGCTAGACTCAACTGGTATATGGGATGCCCGGACGCAGAAGTTTAATAATATAGTCACATGTTGTTAAAATGTCAATAACAAATCAAGCTTTAAATAAACTTATTGTACATTTTATTTGAAAACGCTATAATATTCTTTCTTTTTTAAAATGGGTTTGATGTCAACTTTTCATGTATTATCTCATTGTAATTTTTTTAAGGGGATTGGGGTGGTGATATCGGAAATGAGCTCTCCTTACACCAAAAGATGTTTCTTTGAACTTAAGTTTTTGTTCCTAATTATTTCATGATTATGATCATGTCAGCTCTGTCCTATTCCCCTATTTCAGCTATGGTCATCTTAATAAATTGTATTGACGAAATAGTTCCTTCTGTTACACTGATTGCGAAGGCCCTTTTCGTCTGTCACTGTTCCTTTTACATTCTAATATACCCTTATGAATCTGCTTCTAAAAAAAATGTAATCTGGATGTGAATCCCGAAATTCTAGAGAAAATGATGCCGTTATCTGTCCAACCTACATTTCTTTCAAACGTCTTAGAGCACATTGCGCTGCCTCATCTTATGGATCACGTTGAAAAGAATAACCCGTTAGAGCTCTTCCAGTCAGTATAAAAAAAGGTCATAGCTGTGATGGACCCAGCAACAGCGGACGCCGGGGCGCGGTACCCAGGCTGAGTACCGCCAGCGATCCGTGGCTGTGACGCGCTGTGTCGTCTTATAGCGTGCTGTGTTGAGCTCACTCTCTTTAAACGTCTCGATACTCTTTTAGAATAGCTACAGATTTTAACATCTTCTGATTCTGCTCAACATACTCTTTCTTTAGATGTTCTTAATAGATTGGGTCAGCTTGTAGGCAGATTTCTCATCTTTATCTATTCACCGTATCTAGCAAAACTGCATCTTATTTCCTTCTCACTCTACTAAACTGTCAAACTGTGCAAAGCGCACACTATTCATCGTGTATTATCATGTCCTTGTAATTAAATAAATTCTTTGGTTTTTGATCTGCCACGTTCCTTACTTTCGACTCTCTCTTTGCTACGTGTATGGGTACGATAGGCTCCCTTGATTGCATACGTCAGCATACGGTTGTGTCTAGCGCTGCCAGTACTTTGTTGGGGTTGTCATTTGACGATTTTATAGCGCTCTGTCCTCATTTGTTCTTGTTTGTTTGTAATGTAACAAACACAAATTTCTGTATCCGCCTCACGTACGCCGGCTAGCTGCTGCTGGGCCTGACAATGGCCCCGTACAAAGAGCAGTCCTGAAGTAGGGTGAAGCGGTGAGCAATGGGGTGACGAACCGTGTAAGGCAGAGCAGGAGGAGGCGAGCGAGCGGAAAGATCTGAACGGGTAGTCCCTCAGAGAAACTCCAGCCAGTGGGCAGCAGCAGCAGCAGTGGCGGCTCTGAATAAAGCATGTAGGCGGTTTTTGACGAAAACCTGCCTTTGTTGAGGGGGAGAGAGATGGAGAGAGGAGGAGAGAGAGAGAGGAGAGAAGAAAGTTTTCTGAGTGAACCCGCTCCATCACATGAGTGATCAGCAAACAGACCCTAAGCAAATGAAAAAGGTGTTATTCTACCCCTATTTTCTAAAACCTTCTATCCCTGGCTGGACGATTTGCAGACGGACAATTCGCCAAACCACGAATGCGTGGACAGCAGCAGCACTGGCGGCTCTAAATAAAAGCATGTAGAGAGCTTTGACGGAAACCTGCCTTTGTTGAAGGAGAGAGAGAGAGTGGAGAGAAAGTTTGCGGAGCGAACCAGCTCCATCACATAGCACCAAACCGCATTGTTACCTGGAGTCAGTGATTTCCTCTGGGTGGTGTACATGGGTCGTGTGTCAATCTTGTCGCTGCTGGAGCTGTCTGGTGCTTGTAGTACAATCGATCATAACGTCTTTTACCATCGCCTGATTTATACGTTTATCTGCGCTGGGACTGTGCTTGCATGGTTCTGCTCTTATCTTAATGATCGCATTCAGTCTTTCATTGTGAACAATATCCGATCCACCCCATCATCCTTGAGATGTCGTGTTCCTCAGGGTTCCATGCTAGGGCCGGTTCCGTTCACTGTGTACACTCAACCTCCTGGTTCCCCGATAAAAACATTGCCTCACTCCTAATATGCTTCCTCTGCTCACACATGAGGTTCACGTCAAAAGAGTACAACGACGGTTGGCCCAGTATCCAAACGACACTTTGGGTAGAAATTTAAATGTACAGGTTGATAAATCTTTATCTATGGAGATTCAGGTGAACACACTAGGTCTCTCAACTTTTACCTGCGTAGATTTGGCAAACAGTACATTTCTACTGAAGCTGCAAACAAACTTGCCTTCCCCTTTATTCTTTCTCTTCTAAAGCACTGTCCTTCCTTTCTAGCAGGTCTTCCTGATGATAAACTGTCTAGGTCCAGCGCATTCAAAACAATGCTATCAGCCTAGTTCTCTTTCAACCTCTGCACTTTCTGCTCTTTGTTCGCTTCACCGTCTTCCCGTAAAAGCGCGAATTGACCACGTGATCACTTGTTTTTCTCTTCAATCTCTCCATTCTGTATTATGTCCATACTATCTGTCGGAACTTCTCTGTACCAGTCAACCCGCACCCTCCGCTCTCAAGATGCTGCTCTTCTTGTAGTCCCTCTTTTTCTAAACATTGGTAGGCGTTCTTTCTTTGTCTTCGCCCCCAAACTCTGGAACATTCTGTCATCTTCCCTCCGACAGACTGATTAATTCTCGTCATTGAATAAAGACTCACCTCTTCTCAAGGCATCTACTTGCTCAAAGAACAGCATTGTCCTGCCATCGCTTCTCTTCCTTGTGACGTTTTATAAAATGTTTAAATAGCATTAGTATTTCTTGCAAATGGATTTTATTTATGCTTATCTTTTATAATTATGCTTTATGCTAACTTGTTTTTGTTCCAGCTTGAATGTTTCTTGTAATTTGTTAGCTTCTGTGTGCAGTCTTAACTGTAATGTGTGGTTATGTTTCTTTTATAGTGATGCTTTTGCTTTCCCCATTTGTTGTTTATTCGCAGCATTGTTTATTTGTGTATGTAAGGTGTGTGGGCACGTGTCTTTAAGCGCTTAGGGCAAACTTGTAGTCTGGCTTCCCACTTTTTAATGTACTGTGATTGATTGATTGATTGATTGATTGATTGATTGATTGATTGATTGATTGATTGATTGATGACGATGATGAGGACGACGACGATGATGATCTCAGTGCAGAACAACGATCTTAAAAGTAAATTCAGCGGCGTATGGTCGGGGGCGGAGATATAGAGCCTGCTACCTCCGTATTGTCTTCTCTTTCTCGACCACCTCAGTGGTCTAGCAGTTATAAGGTTCGCTTTCGAGTCGAGAGGTCGGAGGTTGAATCATATAACGGTATGATAATTTTTTTGTTTGCGTGTGGTAACCTCTGACATGATATTATCACAATGTTTTCGGTTAGGGGTTGGCGTTCTAAGTGCAAGAAGCGTCTTCAGCTACGACACAGCAAGAATGTGCACACAGGTCGTCGTCAAGAATCTAACACCACCGGCCTGACACGTCTTGCCTGAAATCTCAGAATCGTCTAACAAACAGTCTCTTTTGTTACAAATTTCCATGATAACAAGAATAATGATTGGTATTCTAGAACTGGACTGAATGGATACAAATATCAGAAGCTTTGGGTTAGAAGTTTCTAAACAAAAATAGTAGTATCAATATGCCTCTTTGTTTCACAAAATGTACTTGTGAATAATAATGACATTCTTTTCTGCTGTGATTACAATATTGAATAAGTAAGCTAGTATCTCAGTTTTTTCTTGAATAATGCACAAACGTTTATGCTCATCTAAAATATGTTTAAAGGTAGTATTTAAGGCCTTTTAAAAAACTTTTTAAAATTTTGTTTTTATAATTTTCAAACTTAAATGGAAAATTGTGAGACAATTTTTTTTCTTGTTGGCGAGTTGGAGAGGAGAAACAGATACTGAAATTCTTAATCGTTTCTATTGAAGACTTCTGGATCCAACGTACAAGTTTCTACAAGTTTCATGGTGAAGCTGAACGCTTTCGTTGAATATCACAAACAGGCTCAATGGACGACAAGAATAGCACTGTGTTCACCAATCGAGACGCTCTGGCCCCACGCGGAACTTTTAACGCCGCCTCTGATCATCCACATCAAAGTTACACTTGGTAGTGAAAAAGAACACACACGCACACGCAAGCACGCAAGCACGCAAGCACGCAAGCACGCACGCATGCATGAACACACACACACACACACACTACAGGATATTACCATTAATAATACAGTGTTCATGAATCCTGGGCTGTAATGTATACACCAGACCCACATTCATAGCGCTGAGGGAATTAAAGACGCGTGGGATATCACGTGGCGTCGGATGAATACAGAGAGGGAAACGAACGTGACGTTCTATTTGAAACGTGAAACAAAGGAAGAGAGAACAAGAGAAATGGGCACGAGAAGAAACATTTTAAGATGCACTAAATTTGAAGGTTGGAGACTAAAGACGACACGAGGAAGTTTTTTTATTATAATCTATAGTTAAGGTGTGGTGTCTCTTTCGCACAATAAAAACAGTAGATAAAGTTATGCACAATCTCTCCCCTACTCCCTCCCCCACCAGTTTCCTTCCATTTTCTTCTCCTTTTCCGTGTTTACACACACACACACACACACCACACACACACACACACACACACACACACACACACACACACACACACACACACACACACATATATATATAGATAGGTAGATAGATAGATCCGGAATATTCGCTTATTAAGTAATTCAATAAACGTGTTGTGTTGAGGTATTAAGTTTATAACAGAGATTTCGTTTTCGTTGTTCGTGGTATTTGCATTTTCGGTGTGTATCTATCTCTTTACTCCTTATAATCGAGCTACAGAAAGAAATAAAATTGAGGAAATCAATACGTTTAAAGTTATATTTTATTCAGAATGTTTTAATTCTGTCTATTGTTTTTTTTAAAAAAAATTATTTTGAGTAAATGACAATTATGCAAAAAGCGAAAACAATTTATCAGTCAGTATCAATCAGTAATACTTTATTCTCCACATGCAAGCCTAGAACTTTGTCTTGGTGTCACAGAATACAGGCAATCCAACAAATCCTAAAAAAATATAGTGCAAACGTACGAGAGTTCCAGTAGTGGTTACCCGAATGACAATTGGACACTCGCCCACACACGTGCACCAAACCTCACACGCACGCACGCACGCAAACACGCACACGCATGCACGCAGGCATTTTCTTTCTTTGTTCATTGGGAAATAATATGGGTCAAGGTTTTTTATGGATAAAACTTTTAAAGTATTAGATCACATAATTTGAAAGCCAAAAATAGAAACTTGTCCTCAAAAAATATAATTATGTTGTAGGGTGATCATAATTTGTTTAAATAGTGTATTCATTTCTACTATTAATCAAATTTTTTACATCAATTTATTTCTCAAACACTGTATATGTCAATTCCTGCCAACTTGATCAAATACCACTTTGACCAGTTGTGAAATAACTGTTCCTCCAGATACATGGTTTTAAACACCCGATCACAAGCCAGAATTATCTGCTAATAAAACTTTCAAAAAATAAATGAAAAACATGAGTGCAGTATTGTTTTTCACAAAAATTAAAATGAAGTGAATGATTTAAATATATAATTATTATTTGTCCCAAATTCCAGCATTTTCAAGAAAAACACTTTATCTCTGTTTTTTCAAGATGTAGATTGAAAAAAAAACCCATTTAAATTAGTCCATTTTCTTTCTCAAAATAATCTTTGCAGTTAACACATGTTCACACTCATGTATCCGAGGAACTCTGTTCAGCACTAAGCAAAATGAAAGGGTCCAGGCCTTTTTTTTACACAAGGTGTTTACTTTTTTGTTACAGGGAGGTACAGGCATATCTTTTGATGTTTTAGATGTTGATTGATCTTCATCGCTTACAAAAGCTTGAGGTGACCGTGTTTGAAAGTCTTCTTCACATTCTGGCCGCCCCCTCCCCCTATTTTAATTCTGTGCTTTATGTTCACAAGCTTTTTCTCAGTGACAGCAATATCTGCAAGCAACTCTTCTTCAGGAGGGTTTGTTCACAACATTTCTTTCTTTGAAGTTCAGCATCAGCCACAGATGGTAGAAGCCTGGGCTTAATTTATTCATGCTCTCCAGATTGTGATGCACATACAGAGACAACGTCACATCAGTCCCCAGCATATAAGGCTTCAAAGCGTTCACATGTGTGTCTGGTTTCCATATCATTACAATTGATCTCAAGGTTCTTGAGGATATGTGAACACTTTTTCAAACTAAATCGAAGTTTCATCACAAGAGAACCTTTTCCACACAAGATGGTTGACTGACTAAATTCACCAAGTTCTATCGCTGATGCCACCAACAGATCAAAATTGTCAGGGTCAATAGGTTGTCTATTTAAATGTTTAAATGTGCATCTTGGACTTGCATCTTAGCAGGTGACATAACCTCCCTATTCCGACAGACTCCATCAATCTGTCCAAAGGTAGGTTCTTCACACAGTCTCTACGGGCAGAAAGCCTCTCTCTATGTTTTACAATCAATAAATCAGCCATCACAATCTTTCCTATCTCTGCTGCTGTAAATACTGCGGGTGAAGGCTAGCTGACGAACCAATGCTAGACTTGCTGTCTGGTGTAGAGGCACACCCATCTCTAACACCCCCTGGTGACACAGTGGAAGATAATGACATGGTGCAGAAGCAACAATACCGAATGAACAGTTTTAGCCGTAACACTTTTCTTTCACCACGAAAAAAACTGTAATAACATTTTGAAAACTCGGGAAGCCCTGGTATTCTCAGTACCCAGAACTCAGGAATAACCCTTTAGCTTGTTTAAGAAGACATCATCATCATCATCATCATCATCATCATCATCATCATCATCATCATCATCATCATCATCATCATCATCATCATCATCCACCCGATATATACAGTTTCTAAGGCCTCGGAGGGGTACAGACTACATCTGCCAGCAGGGGTCCGAGGGGTGCCGGCAGAGGCCAGCAGACGCGCCGCAGGCCCTCCGACCCCTACCCTTCTCTGACCAATCACAGTGCAGAAAGGCTTGGAGCCGCGTAGCCCAGCATCCGAAATATCTTCTATCCCATTTGACCAATAGAACATGAGCTACTTCAACACTGGGACATTTCACTTGAATACCTTTGAATCGACAATTCTCCTGACATTGAGATATCTGTTTTGATGATCCAGTTACAGTTTTTATTAATAAATAAACATTTTTTCATATATCAAACCAATAATAATTGAATAAAAGCGGGGACCGAATGGCGAGGTAAGGAGCTGTCTTACCTCGAATGCTAGATTTGACCTCGTGGAGAATATCATCATACACGAATCAAAGATATGGCAGTACATGCAGAAAAGGTAAGTATGGTTTTTATAATTTGTGACAGTTTATATAATATTGCATCCTAGTAATGCAGATAGGAAGTGCCAATTTTTAATGTGATTCAATCAATGAATGTAGTGGAAACTAAACAGAAGAACGTCCTGTATTTTCCTCCCCCCCCCAAAAAAAAAATTCCTTTGCAGTATTCGAAAATGGCATATTTTCTGGTAAATAGACACGCAGAATTCTTTTGAACTGCATCGTTTAAAATAAAACAGTCCGATAGAACTAGGACAAGTGACAGTAGTTACATTGCGGTTGAAGGAACAAATAAGGGAGATAAATAATCACGTAGGGAACACTACGTCATTAGCCATTAGGTTTTATCCTGCCGGAGACAGGAGACGTCACAAGCTAGAGGCCGGGCATACGCCAAGAGGAGGTATAGAGTGAAGTGCTGGTCGGGGAAGTGTCGTAGCTTCATTGTTGGTGGTTGAGTAGCCTTTAGAATTGTGTATCGCAGAAATAGTGGTTTTAGTAGTGACGAGAGTAGGAGCTCTGTTGTCGGTCACTTACTGTATTGGTGTGTAGAGTTGAATAGCTTTAGAACTGTGTATTGCAGAAGTAGTTGTTTCAGTAGTGACGAAGAGTATGAGCTCTGTTGTCGGTCACTTACGGTATTTATGTATTAAGCGGGATCATAGGCGTTTTGCAGTTTGATTTCCCCTCTGGAGTTTGATTATCTTCTTGTCTGATACCGCGTGGTATGACGTAATCAGGCAGCGTCTTACCCTAGACACGAACAAGGTGATTCTTTGTAAATAATCTGTAGATATATTTGATGTTGTCCAGCCAGTTAGTGTTTGAAATATATGTTGAATAACGGTTCGCTGCAGTTGTGTGTTTTACGAGGGTGGGGGCTCTTGAGCTAGAAGTGTTTTGCCTGTGTGAGACTGAGCGAACGTGTCAGAGTATGAGAATCTTTTCCCTCGGTAGATTTCTCTAGTTATTCACATTATTTCATAACATCGTCAGCCTCTGATGTAGAAACCATTGACCTTAGGCAGTAAAGGTTTTGGTGACGATTGCTCAATTAAATCTACATTTACGAGATCACCATAAAAGTTTGTTCAGTAATTCCGCATATTATTTTATCATCAGCTGTTGTACAACCTTAAGTAAACAAGGATGAGCACTCTTGGGGGAAATTACTAGGCTCTAGCAGATATTAAATCCCAAATCACAAGAACATAACAGGTCAGTGTTTACTGTGAACAAAATAAAAGTTTTAACTTACGACAGTTCTAACCGAAAAAAACGGGTAGCTGTGACTGTAGTTCGCTACGGCGACTGCTGCGCTGAGTGCCCGTGGAGAGAAACAGGAACAGCTGAGCCGAATAAGAACCGAGTGGTTCTTTTCACACATTGTTAGAAGCGATCAGGGTATGGTCTGATCCACCCCTGGTATCTGTAGATACTAAGAGGCTGACTGTATGCGGCGACTTCCGCGTGCCACCAACAGGCCCAACCTGCGAGTCAATGCAATAGCCACAGTCGCGAAAACTAGGCGAAATTTTAACTTGCCCGACAAAGGGATTTGGTTGCCCCGGGAGGTCTGACGACCAGCCCTGCATTTACCAGGTGAGTGCTCGGATGCCACAAGTGATTAGTTTTTCCTCACCTTCATTCATGTCAATGTCTTAGGTGCTCTCCCTCATTTTAATTATGCATTTTAAATTGACGTTCAGGTTATCTTCTTGTTCACACTGTTCCGTTGCTCGTCATGTCTGCATATCTCCCCACCCTTTTATTGTGTCATACGATTCAGAATTCTATATTGTCATGTCATTGATCATGTATTGCACTATCTTACCGAGTGGCCAGCAATGAGACGGTTTCTATCCCACTTAAAGCTGCCAGAAACAGAGAAAAGCTACGATTCAAGAAACATAACAACATTCAACAAAGAACAAACCTTCAGAGAACATTTTCTTTTAATGTTGTTGTGGGAGAGGGGAAGATGTTTTTGATAATAATTTCCTTTCAACATTCTGTGATAGATTTAGAAATATTGCACACTTTGCTGACGGCCAATGGTTCTGTGATGGAGTCAACATCACAGGAGACAGTCTTCGCCGCATTAACAACACTAATACACTGTACTACTTACTAAGCAGCTCTAACAGTACTACCGCATTCCTAGGAGGCAGGCTAGCTACAGACGAGCGACCTTAAAGCCTGCAAACAGGCCTATATAGAGTTGCGAGTGACGTTTTGTCTGTTAAGGCAACAGCAGTTGAACCGAGGCAACAGCGAGCACCAACAGCTGGCTGCTCTTGGTCACGACCTTTGAGCTGCCTGGATCTGCCACAGTATGCATGTAAACGGTACTTAATTTATTCCCGAACAGCGATTTTTTTTCTGTCTCCGGAACGCTGTTTCTGCGAATTTAGAATAAGCTATTCGCTCCTGGAACGACCGGATAACTTAATTATTACTGAATAACAAGGGGAAAATAAACTATTCGGTTTTCGTGCATGGGAAATTCAAGGAACTTATTCCTGTCGTGACGGACATTCTGGAATGAGTAAGCTATTCGGGGGTTTTGCATACCGCGCCTGGAGCGATTGAGGCGAACCTGACGATGTCAATTGACCGATGTCGTATTAGTTTCTCCGCTTGCGCAGTTTCTGTTTGGTAGCAGTGAACAGAAATTAGGGGGTCGCGGTCAGCATCTGGTTATAGAACAAGAGAAGATAAGCAGTAAAACCTTCTTCTGTGTTATTATCAGACCGATGGATTAATAAACGCTATGGAAAAAAAGAAGTTTCAACAGCCACTTTCGTGTCGACGGTAAATATAAGCGTCTGAAATTATGTACTCGTCAGTTTTTTCTCCGCCTTTCAATTAATGACCCATTTTTTGTCTATTATGTACTGGTTATGCATAGTGGACACAGAGGAGGTTGACTGAGACCAACAGGAAGAAACGCCTGCCGTACAAGTTCTTACACACTAGCGATGTTTGTACAAAAAGGACGACTTCGCGCATGGGCTGGCAACACCAGGAAAAGTACTATCTACTGACAAAAAAGACTTATCAGTAATCAAAAAACGCCATGCTATTTTTCAAGGTAATTGTAGGAGAATTAAACGAGATTGAAGGTTACCAACAAAGTTATATTAATTATCTTCCTTCCGTTTGAATACGTTTATTTGCATATTTCTCTCTACATATAGGTTTGCACTACTTTTTTGGAGTAGCGAAAAAAAGTAACTAATTTTTAAAAAATAGCGAAAATATGATGAACTACAATTTTTCAAATAGTGCAATGTAAACAAGAGGTGTTCAAGTTAGAATACTTATTTTGTTACTGAAACTGAACGCATTTTTAACTGATCTAGAATGCTTTAGTCTAAAAAGTGTCCTGATCTGTGTTCTCGAAGTGGTAGGAAAATGTATAAATGGTGTTCTGAAAATGTTCCAGTAGTGTGCAGCAGTAAGCGTTCAGTCAAGTAGGGGCATGTTTAGAACACTTAGAACACAATTTAGCACATTTCTTACATACCATTTACACACGCAGCACATATTTCGAAAATAATGTAACACTTTTTACAGGTAACTTGTGTTAAAAATATTTAGTGTAATAAATGCAATTTTTAAGTAGCGAACCCAAGCCCGCTGTGAACATTTTACCAAAGCAGCAATGGAGATTCAAATTTTGACGAATGTCATCAGGAGGGCAGTCTACTGGAATCCCTACAGAGAAAAGCAAAAATGTGAATATTTCAAATGTAGTATCAGGGGAGAGCCCAACAACAACAAGAAAGCGATTTTCTAGAAATAGACTTTCTGAATTTCGAAATTAAGAACAGTAAACCCTAAATGCAGTTATCTAGCTGGTTAAAAATCTAAAGTGGAGAAAAAGTATTAGATTATAAGAAATCTACCAGAGATCACTAGCAAAATGCATCACGTTTGAAGATGCTCATCACATACAATTTAAAACAAGGGAACTGGACCAAGCTAAGACATGACAAAGACGAAGACAATCTACATGTTTCGGGGCACTACCCCTTCATCAGGACGGCACAAAACATCGAAAAAACTAAAAAAGAAAAAGACTTAGCTTCAGTAGATGTGGCGCATGGGCTGGACTGCAGGAAAATGACTAAGGGACAGTGAGTAAGAGGGTCAAAGAAGGGCAGTCAATCGCAAGGTGGGTAGGAAAGGGTAGGAAAGGGTGGGGGTGGAGAGGGGGTTGGGGTGGAGAGAGAAGCGCGGGTAAGGGGGTGTCCGTGTGGGAGAGAAGGAGGTGAGAGAAAAGAAGTAAGAGAGAGAGAGAGAGGAGGAGGGGTGAGGGGTTAAGGAAAAAGGAGGGAGGTGGAGGGTCACTGTTTAAGGTTGAGTCCAGTATGTGCCAGGGTACCAAAATGGGTAATGAAGTAGGATTCCATATTCTTACGGTCAATGGAATCGCCCTTCATTTTCCAGATACCACAGACCCTCATGTTGTCGGCTGTGTGTGGGGGTGTGCTGAAGTGACGTGCAACTGGTGTGTTTCTGCGGTGTTTAGTGTCAGCTAGATGTTCTGTGAAGCGGGTGTTGAGTGTGCGTTCTGTCTCCCCGATGTAGAATACAGTGGGACAGAGGGTGTATGTGATGGCGTAAATGATGTTGCTGTTAGTGCAGGTGAAGTGGGGCTTGATGAAAAAAGTGGTGTTGGGTGTGTGGAGTGTTGTGTTGGTGTTCAGGTAGGGGCAAGTGGGGCAGGATGGGGGAGGGTGGTGGCGGCTTTGAGTTTGGAATGTACTAGAATATCTCGCAGGTTCTTATCCCGCCGAGATGCTCATCACATTTATGTGTCTAATATTGTACATTGAAGTAGCTGGTATGATTACGGATGTTATGATTAACTAAATGCGTAAACAAATGAGTACCGTTGCCTGTTTTCCTTTAAACCATAGTCTGAAGGCCTTTCGAAGTTCCTGACACTTCCTTCTGTCTCCATCGGGATCAGTATCACTGGGTTTTAGGAAAATTCGAATAACCTGCTCTTCAAAGTACTTTGGTAGGAAATGTGTTATCTGAAAATTATGTTCCAAAATAAAATATTATGTGAGCATTTAGTCTTAACGTTTAGTGTATAAAATATGGGATTTTTCATTTTATTGCTGCATACTTCAGTAGAGTATTGAATTGATTCTCATTCACACAGTTACCTTAGTTGGAGAAATGCTCTTTACGACATCAGGAGCGGCCTTTGAATAGAAATAGATGCTCTCTATGGGGTTGGCGTTCTTCATCCCAAAGTTCAATTCCACTATCTGCAACCCTCAAATAAACTCATCTATTGTTGTCACATGTCACTCCTAGGTTATCACCTGTCACTCTTAGTTTAGCCTGCTAGCTCCTCCCCTTTCTGGACACCTTGGTAGGTGGGCGCTACGTCATTAGCCATGACAGGCTGATAGCTCCGTCCTAATCTAGGCTGCCAGAACTGGTTTGAACTAGAATAGGTGGTTGCTGGAAACGCAGTACGAGAAAGGAAAGGGTACTTAAGCTTTGAACATTGGACAGAATACATACACATACGGGGATAGGACATGGAGAGAGAGTTAATGTAGGAGGACCTCAAGAAGCAGACACGTGTAGAACCACGGACCTCTATCCCTCGCCATCTTAGCCAAGACGCGGAAAGAGTAAAAGGGCTCCAGCATTTCACGCAGGTACACGGGGTGTATTTGCCGACTACGAGACAAACTAGTAAGTGACTCTGCTGTTGCGCCTTGTAAGACTGCTCTTGCCATAAACTTATCTTAGAGTCTGGGACTCGTTTGATTTAAGATAGGCGGTTTTATCCTGCCGGAGACAGGAGACGTAATAAGCTAGTGGCCGGGTAATAACGCCAAGAGGTGGTATAGAGTGTAGGGCTGATCGCGGCAGTGTCATAGCTTCCTTGTTGGTCGTTGAATAGCTTTAATTAGAGCTGTGTATTGCAGTAAAGCCGTTGGTTGAGTAGTGACAAGAGTAGGTGCTCTGTTGTTGGTCACTTATTAATAGCTTTAGAGCTGTGTATTGCAGAAGTAGTTGTTTCAGTAGTGACGAGAGTAGGAGCTCTGTTGTTGGTCAATTACTGTATTTGTGTATTGAGCGGGATCATAGGCCGTTTTGCAATTTGATTTCCCCTCTGGAGTTTGATTATATTCTTTGTCTGATACCACGTGGTATGACGTAATCAGGCAGCGTCTTACCCTAGACACGAGCACGGTGATTCTCTGTAAATAAACTGTAGATATATTTGATGTTGTCGCGTCAGTTAGTGTTTGAAATATATGTTGAATAACGGTTCGCTGCAGTTGTGTTTTACGAGGGTGGGGGCTCTTGAGCTAGTAGTGTTTTGCCTGCGAGAGACTGAGCGACGTGTCAGAGTATGAGAATCTTTTCCCTCGGTAGATTTCTCTAGTTATTCGCATTATTTCATATAGCGTCTTCACCCTTTGGTGTAGAAACCATTGACCTTAGGCAGTAAAGGTTTTGGTGACAATTGCTCAATTAAATCTACATTTACGAGATCACCATAAAAGTTTGTTCAGTAATTCTGAGAAGTTGAGTCCAGTAAGTTAAGGTACGGCCCGTCACGTCACAATTGTAGCGAAAGGTGCTTTAATTTTAGTCATTTTCTTTTTAAAGCAAATAGGTAGGTGCTTTTTCACAGATCAGTATTACACATCATTTCAAAATTTGATAATAGTTCACGCTCAGAAGATTTAGTTGTACCTTTAAAATATGAGAATAATTAAGACCATTGCAATAAAATAAAGCTTTTAAATAAAACATGATATTAGTTCAATTACCTCAATGATAACTTGATCAGGAAGAAGATTATTCGTCTCTTCGATGTAAGCCAGTATGTCATGTTTGATTTCATCTTTCTTGTCCTGTTCATAATTAAGGTTGTAATATATATATATATATATATTAATCGTAATAATCT
>SMGT01000506.1:276694-292266 GCA_004794575.1 Lanistes nyassanus | reverse complement strand
TAAATTGTTCGTGATCATCCATAGTGTTACTATTGTCAGCCCCTAGAGCGAACACGTGATGATCATGTGACGATCTGGCGGGTAAAATGTTGCAGGCGTCTTGCACCCGTGTACGGAGAATGCTCGGAAAATGTTTTCGCTCAACGTTGAGAGCATTGCAAGTGTAGGAAGCCCTTTAGGGGTGGGATTAGGTTCTTCCTAGCTTTGTTCCTTACCCAGCAGGTGATTTGTCATTGCCGGCTGCACTGTAGCATGCTAGAGCCCCTATTGAAAAGGCAGAAATAAATCCAATATCTCGTATTCCGCAGATGTGACCCTGCTGGGCAGGCAGGCGGTGACACTGGTTTCTCAGCGTTTAGAGATGAAGTACGACTTTGCGACCGTAAATACTACCATCTCTATTTCTGTTTTATATGCCTGTTCTATCCTCAAGTCCTCTCCCAAAGTCATCTTCTCAATCATTGACATTCCTATTCATCTCTCTAGACATCATATATACATTAACCCGTCACTCTTGTCGCTCTCTCTGTACATAAGCTATAGGCGACCACTGTCTTAAGCCTGTGCTTCTTTGTGGAGCCTATAGAAACAGCACTATCATATTAGTGATATGATGAAGCGAGTGAATAAACGTTTGTAACCAAGAAGGTGGGTGATCTCAGACATCGTATTAGCGGTCCTTGAGGCGGAAGGGACTATCTGAGGGTGCACAGGTCCCTCTTCAGGGAACAGCGCCCGAGGTGGAGAGGAACGTCCTGAGAGCTGCTGCTATGACGACGAGGAACAGACGGGGCTGGGGCACAGAAGAATGGGAGTGCCACATGCTGTGTCCTGTCTCCCCTGTCTCCCCTGTCTGATGGTTCATGATGGATGTACCTGTTGCAAGCAACATGCGGGCATCAGTAACAGCACGTGTCGATAACAGTCTCATTAGCACTAAAGTGAAATGCAACTCATAATACTTCAAAGCAGACTGATTGCAGATTAAAAATCTCACTCACTCACTCACTCACTCACTCACTCACTCACTCACTCACTCACTCACTCACTCACTCACTCACTCACTCACTCACTCACTCACTCACTCACTCACTCGAGGGCAAATGTCAAATGGTCTTTACTTTCAACAAAAACCACAGCAATCAATATGCCCATTGTTTTTGTTTGTCAATCTGTCAGACCAAACGCAGACATCTTTTGTCTCTGCCAAATGGCAAAAACATACATAAACAAAGTGAGGAAACATTGATAAAAAATCTTGTGAAGGCTTAGCTTTCCCCAGAAGACCAGTTAGATATCAATCAGCCTTGCAATTGTTTTGTCTGGCTATTAAACCTCGTTCGAATTCCTTCCATCGGTGTCTAGTTGCACGTTCTAACGCAGATGTTTCGGCTTTCTGACGTATTTCTTTTTCTTTTTTTTTTTGGACATAAACGACTACTCGAACTTTATACAGTTAACGTCAGACTAAAGAAAAGTTTTGCTTTAAGAAATGAATTTAATAGCACGATTCACGTTCATACTGTAGAAATTATTCTATTGTTTAGTCTATAAATTTGCTTTGTTTTCTTCTCGATTGACAGGGTGATTAATGAGATTTTAAAAAATCAGCTTCTTTTCGCTGAAGAGACTATTGTCAACAAACCTTCCTGGCAGTTCGCATGCATCTGCACGATGAAGCCTTAAAGCGGGCAGAAAGCATTTATAAATTGGAAATTATCGTTGAGACTTTGTGTATTTAAATCGATTCTTTGCTCACGGAGTTCTCGCTGGAAGATATCCCCGCTGAGAAAATGCGTTCATCTACGCGGATTTCTTCTCGGTAATGAAATGTTGATTGGAACGACTCTGTCAATTCGATTTGTTCATCCGTTCTATTTTCGCCTTTCCCTCGTCCCAGCCACCATCTACTGGTTATCAGATTCCATCAAGGCCTTTCCGTCAAGGCCTGACGAATGCGTATTTGTTTACTGAACCTCCTTAATTTTCGTTTATATGCGTCAAGACGGTACTGTCTTTTATTATTTCGTATTATTATTAACTTCCACATAAACATGTTGTATGCATCTTTGTGTTATTTCAAATTCTACCTGACCCTCTGGGGTCAAAAATAAACATTGTCTTGCCTTGCGTAGCCTCAAAGACTACAAAGACTACAGGAAAATCCCAATCATCAGATTTTGTTTTAAAATGTTTATGGGAACCTTCCTTGCAACACTGTTCGTTCCTTTTATTTTTTTGGAGGTGGGGTTAAAAGGTGGTCATTTATAAATTTGTAACCCTTTCGTTCGAAAATCAGTCTGCATGCAGAATTTGAAACCTTTATTTATAAAACCCATTATCCCTTTTTTTAATTTAAAAGTTTGTCTGCTTGGCACTAACTGTCGTGTGCTCAGCAGCAAAAGGTCACAGACAGGCAGACGACGAACACATGGCCGCACAGACACCACGACGGACCAAGAGAAGACTGACAGAACGACAGGCGGACAGGACAGACAAAAATGCGAGAGAATATCTCTTACACAGTCCATCGAACTTTCGTCGCCAGTAGAGCGTGGTGTTGCGTAACATGCCAATGAGATGCGGGTCGCTGGTGTCTTTGCATTCATCAATCACAGATTCCAGGCACACTGGCACCTGCTGCACGCGCCTGCACGCACAACCAGAGGTGGACCCAACTTATTCCTTGCCTTTCGCTGTTTGTTCGTTATGACCATTTCTCTTCTTCATATCGTGGTCGCTAATAGTAACGTGTCATTGACAGGGTTGAGAGAGAGGGGGGGGGGGAATTGGGTGGGGTGGGGAATGGGAGACGAAGAGATGAAGATGATGACAAACATGATGCTCATTTCCAAGATCGGATTTTTTAAAATTCAGACTTCACATTTTGTCAATCAGACGATATTTTAGTTTATTTAGATCTTCTTTGCTCCAACGATATTAACGTTAATCTGTTTATCGTAGAACTTATCTTAACAAATCTGGTAATTGCTTTTTGGTCTGTTCAAACTGTACATGTTTACCATCCGCTCAGAGGTTCATTTTCTCTTTTTAGTTTAAAAACACGATGAAGTTTTCAGATCGCAGAAAGTTTTTTTTTACAATCATAATGAGTCTAGGTGCTCAGGAAATGGAAATATCCGCGTCATGTGATGCTCCCTCCATCTCAGCTACTGATCTCAAACTTCGACAGCAGTTGTTAGCACAGGTGAACTTCCTCCCATGGTCGTAATGAAACAAGTATGCGAAACTGACACATGCATCGATCAAGCACACATTAAAACTTTCTGACTTCTCTTCAAAATGAAAGCGAGTTGTCTAGAATCTCTCCCACGGGGAGTCGAGGAAATTTCCGAGGTGAGTTTTGTTTGGAATGAGAAAAGCAAGTCAAAATACCTTATGACAACAGACAATGAAAACATTCTTGCACTTGCGGGGACCCAGCGAATTAATTTCAAGGGGTTTGAAATGTGACAGGACACAGACAAGAGGTTGAATATGAGAACCCTATTTCCTTTAAAAAGGAAATAAATAGTCATTATCAAAAAAGATCTCATGACAAAGGTAAGGGAAGTAATGAAAAAGAACAGACAAGAAGAAAAGGAAAAATATAATAATGGAAGGAAAAGCTCAGTAAGCATGCAAGAAATTAATATTTTAACACGTTAAACGAGACTTTCCTCTTCACGATATAACCATAATTCGTGTGCTACAAAGGGACGCACAGCTGACATACATTTAAACATTGCATACAACTGTTCACAGACACGCACACACAATAGCGGTTCGAAGGTCTGTGGAAACAAGCTTCTAACGCTTTCTTTGTTGTCTTGCACATTGCCGTGCGGTCTTGCATGACCAGCAAGTTTGACCGATTATTCTGCTGTCAGACTAAAAGGTGCATCGGACGATGGAGGAAAATTGTTAAACGTCTCAGTTTGAATCACTGGAGGGTCTTTTACCAGTGCCGCCTAGGTGATCAACAAACATAACTCCCTCTTCCATTCACAACTCCTGTAGGCACCCCCCCCCCTCTGGCCCTTAAAACCTGAAACCAGAAGACGAATGACAAAAATGCACAAACAGGACAGGAATGAACATGAAAATAAATTCTCTCAAGAGCTACTGACAACAAACTGAGGTGTGTTTGCCCAAGGCAGGGCATTTTTTAAGTTTACAGGGTGTTGTTCAGAAGCTTTCCCAGTTGATTGCATTGTCTTATTGATTGCAGTATTTAATCGTGTTATATGTATGGATAAAACAGTATCTAGTTTAACGGATAGCCTTCAAAGGCCCTGAAATGGAATTCAGTTAAGTCACTTTTCGTTGAATCAATGCAACCTAAAGTAAAATTCCGTTTGAAGGAAAGGTTTTTGCAGGATGTATATTCATGTCCATAATGATGAACTGTTTACTAATTACCGTATTCACAAAAGGCACTTTAGACAAGATGCATATCTTTATCTTTTGTTTCGCAGCTGTGTATTTACATTACTTAAATTTCGAAAATGAACAAGGTGTTACCAGTAAACAGGCTGAGGTATAACAACGTTCCTACACCTGAAAGAATCTGTGCAAAATGTGACTTGAAGGATTTGGCCGGTGAATGTATTTGTTCCTTTGTCCGTATTCTTCAGAGTTTAGAAATGTATTGGCTGCCCAGTTATTGGACCAAATGCAGATAAGTTTTACTATCTATTCTCATAAAAAAGCTGCTGCTTTATATTTTATCTCCGAAATTGAAACAGATATGAACTGACTGCCAACATGTTCTTTGTTGGACTTATTTATCCTATTACGATGTTTCTAGTTGGAACTGTGTATGTGCGTATACATATATAGTTCTCTATGGTATTGTAGTGTACTGTACCTCTCCCAGAAGAATTCTACAGGTCTTTCTGGAGTCAAGAATAAACTTAATAAACCTCAAAGAAAAAGATCGCAACTAGTAAGACAACAGGGATGACAAATCTGAGGAGCAGAAAGAAAACATAACCAGGAAATGATCGAAGAAAAGATAAATTATGTTTTCCTTGTGTAACTATGACACTGTCAGTAAAAAAGTAAACACATTTGTTGCATAGCGTTCGTAAAGTTCAAAAAAGAAAGAAAGAAAACTAGGACAGGAAATGCCACCAGGCGGAGAAGCACTGCAGAGCTTTCAAACAAAGAATCTGTCTGTCTGTCTGTCTGTCTGTCTGTCTGTCTGTCTGTCTGTCTGTCTGTCTGTCCATTTGTCTGTCTGTCTGTAAGTCCGTCCATTTGTCTGTCTGTCTGTCTGTCTGTCTGTCTGTCTGTCCGTCCATTGTCTGTCTGTCCAGTTGTCTGTCTGTCTGTCAAAAGGGAAAGAAAGAATAGTTAATACCATTTATTTATCCATTCAGGAACACAGATTACACCAAAAAATACGATGATGAATTGAAGTCTTCAGAACGAAGAGAACAACGACCTTAGGCAGGAAGGAAACCATTTCGACAAAAATAATGAAGTTAAAGGATTTATGAAGATAAGTAAAAACAAAATATGTCGACAGAAGAGTTTAGAAATTTATTAGCTATCTCGTTGATAATGCCTTAACGAAACCGAAGAGAACGAGTTAGATTTCCTTCATAAGAGCCACACTCAGGGGAAAAAAGTAATAAATTTAGATGATTTATAAAAGAACGATGACAGGCAAATAAGAAAGAAAAATTTTAAAAGGGGGGAGAGAGAAAGACAAAATGTGAAGGTGAAGGAAAGAATGAAAAGGAAAGAAGGGAGGAAGGAAAGAAAGAAACGAAAAGAAAGACAGAAGCGAAAGAAAGAAAGAAAAAAAGAAAGAAAGAAACCGGCCTGCAGGCATCAGCAAGGGTGCCAAACGTTTCCTCCGCAGACTTATTGACGACAGGTTTTGTACACTCATCCAGCTTTCCCTTGTTGAGGTACAGGCAGTCCTCGTGGGCTGAACCTGAAAAGAGAGAAAGATTTCCTTTGACTTGTGGTCAGTTTTGTCGTCACCACCACCACCACCACCACCTTCATCTTCTTCTTCTCATCCTCATCATCGTCAGCGGTAGCAGGAACAGCAACAACAACGAAAGCTGCGGACTTTGCAAGATACAACCAGGTATACAGCCATTATACATCTACTTGTCTAGAAAGAACTTTGAACCCTTAGGTCATTATAAAGCGTCGTTAGGCCCTCGCCACAAAAACAGCAAGCGGAAAAGCTGATCGTGAAAAGCATGCGTTATGTTAATAACCATTATCGTCCTTAACTGACCTCCCATTTCTGACATCCTTGTGTGCGAACAGAACGTGCTGATGATAGAAGGCTTTTATCAGCCTATCACAAATGTTGAACGTGTGTTGTCCATTGATGAAATAAGCGTCCTCTTGTTATGTTTACAAAACTTTTAAGTCTGCACGCCCAGCAAACTTCACTGGAGAATTTAATCATACATCTCAACTGATGCTTGGGTCATACCGTAACATATGTTTTTTTAAAACCGTAACACGGAGCATTCAATCGTAACAGCAAAAGCTATACTTTTTTCCCAACGGGATTAGGGAAGTTTCAAAATATTCAGTAGCCTGACGGGTTTTCAGGTTTAGAAGCGAATCGAGAGCGGAGTCCGTCAGCTGGCAAAAGACGAAAACCCACATGCACGCCAGGGAGCTTCAAATCTTATCCTGTCTCCTCGTCTGAGAAAATCATACAATTACAAATAAGAAAAACCCTACAGTCATCCAAACACACTCATTACCTCTTTTAAAAATTTAATCAATTTCTCGAGTAAGGATGTTCACAAATGTATCGGCATAAATGGATGAATAGATTGGACGCAAATCACTCTCTTTTGCCCAGAACGAACATGAATAAGTCATGTACAAAAATTTCACTCGCGTTGTCTTCAGCGTATAAAACACGTAAACAACTATTTACTGTTACCATCCGCCCCTGTTTCCATGTGGTTGATTGCTTCCCCAACCTCTCTTGTCCCATTGCAAGCAATTTTATTATTTTTATTATTATTATTATTATTATTATTATTATTATTATTATTGAACGTATGCCTTCTAGCGTTTGATTTTTGAAGGTCTAATGTTTGTGCCCGAGGCCTGTATTTTTCTCGGCAGTCCGTGCTGGCTGCCTGCTGGTCGCTTATCGTGTTGCCCAGGTCGGGAAGACGGGTGCCTCTCAGTTTTATTGGCTTGCTTCCTCTTGACATTTTCGTCAAGAAACTCATCGCTCACTCGCAGCCAGAACTGTTCGATTGCTGTTCGCACTCCAGACCGCCAAACAAACACAGAGCACGCAGCGGAGGGTTCCGTGCATGCATGTCTGTCATGATACCTAAAGGTGCGTCTGTGCTTTAAGTATGTGTGCATGCATATTTCTGTGTGGAAACGTGAGTGAATACGTCAGGTGTGTGTGGGAGGGGAAAGGGTGGGTGTGGAGGGGTGTGAGATATGTTGTGTCCTCTGATGCGTATGTGTGCGGGCACCCGCATGTGAGAGAGTGAGATCAGTGCTGACAGATTGTTAGACTAACGACAGTTTCGCCAATGGCGTACCCTGAGAGACTGGGCCATAAGAGAGAGGTACACAAAAATACATTATGGAAGACATTCAGACTCCCCCTCCCCCAAACCTCCTCCCCGCCGTTATGCAAACCGTAAGACCCTGCTTTTTTTTTTTTTAAAGTGAAAGGTCAACGTCCTCTAAACTTCTTCATCAGCCTGAATGCCTCCTGAAGTAAATTACAAAAAAATCTTTAAAATCTTAAGCCTCTGATATTTTTTTATGTTCTGTTAGCACACGTTAAAACAATTTCAGGAAAAAAGCTCCAAGCCTTCATTGAAGAAGGATTAAGTTGGTGTTGTGCATTTGTACTTGGTGGCCGGGGCATGCGTTACTGATTTCAAATCCATGAAGGGGTCCTTTCATCCTACCTGGATGCACCGTTCCTCGTGAAGAACGAAATAGTAATCGCATTTGCGCAGAGTGGTAATAGATGTTGCGCAGGTCGTGCTTCGTTAGGCCTTCAAACCGAAAACCAATTTCCCATGTTCCGCTCGGGGTGCATCTTCATCAGTTGCAACGTTTGAAGATAATGGTCTTGTGCAGCGGACGTAATTGGACGTAGTGTGGGCACTGTGCCAGCAGCGACGAAAGGCGGCCTTATAACTCGTTAGTCCAAATCTCCGTTCCAATCCCTCTGTTTTTACTTGTCGAGACTTTCCGGATTGATTGGTGTTATAATCATGTAAATCGACCTTTTTGGGGCGAAGAGGTGAAGCGAGGAGGGATGGCGGTATGCAGCCTTGCAGCCTTTACTTTGGACTTGCCAGTGGACCCGGCGCTGCTCGGGGATTTCTTACCCCACCCATCCTACCCCTTCTGTAACCCCCACACTTACTCCTTTACTAATCCTCTACCCCTAACCCCTACCCCTTCCTTAACCCCCATCTTTGCCTCCCGTCGCCCTGTTGTCAAGCGAGCAAAGGGAAAGTACTTTTTGTACAAAAGGGAAAAAAACTGTACATGTAGTGATCTCCCTTGCACGCTTACTGCTGTTTACCTGACTCGTTATGGTCGTAGTCATATTATTTCATTTTTGTTTAAGTACACGGTCCAAATATGGTCTATGGCCACCTGCGGGTGAAAAGGAACCAGCGTACAGAAATTGTTGTGGATCGGTTCAGGCATGGCGTTGTGTATAACAAACAAAAATACCCCCCCCCACACACACATACAAACATCCGGGTTTATAATATTAAATATAAGATCCAGGTAGGCTGCTCCAGGCAGTCATCTGTGCAAATATGTAGATAGGCAGGCGAGCAAGCAAGGATTGATCAGCAGAAGGACGGATGTATAAACCGACCTCCATAATATGCCTGTTGGCTTGAAGGCATGCATGCTGGCGGGCAGACACACCAACGGACTACATAACAACATAACGCTGGTTAGCCTTTAAATCTCTCGAATATAACGCAGGAAAAAGAGATTCCATTTGATTTGTGTGGCATTTTCCTGATCTGTTGTCTTAAATATACCTCCCCTCAAGTTTCGTTTCCTTTTTTCTTTGCGTCTGCAAGGCCGTCGCTGTCTTTTGACTTGAAATTCCTTCCCTTTCTCCATTTTGCTTCCACTTACTGCATCCCCCCCCCCAGCCCTCATTCCATCCTCATATTCCACGAAAACTGATGTCAAGAGAATGCTCCTGGACTTGAAGTTATCTCCCTTGCGACTTTAAAGGCTTCCGCTTCCCATCTCCATCTTCTACCACTCGCCCGTTAAAACGGACTCGACCGCGCATGCGCATGTTGCTGTAAATTACAGAAACAGAAGAGCTCTGCAGACGATCAGGAGAGCTAGCGTTCCTGCTGGCGGGCAGATTTTATCCCACGCGCAGATCGAGTGGAAACCGATGCATATCCACGCTTGGCTGACTAACTTGTGTTTGATGGCCTCTGTTAAACGTCCTGCTGTGTGCGAGAACCTGGAAAGCCCCAAAACATTGTTTTCTTCCTAGATTTATTTCTGCACATCGTTAATTTAAGAAACGAGAAAAACAAAGTTTCCCATGGGACGCCAGCTTTTTAATGCCGTTGTTTGTGCGGTGGTTGACTTCGCCAGTTTGTCCTTCGTGCGAGTGCATGATGCGTTATCAGGCAGAAAACACCACTGTTAACCCATATTAACTTCGAACACACTCAGATGGTAGTCCTTGCTACGTTTTAGGAATCCCAGCAGCAGCACACATTTTCTGGAGAATTTTTAATGTGGGCGTAAAGTTTAGGTGTGGAAACGGATGGCCGAGGGGTTGTATAGAGCGCAGATGAACGAACCCAAACGCACCGGTTCCCCCCAGTTCGTCACGGAAAATAAGGCAGCGATGGAGAGGAGATGAGCATCCCACTCTCACGATACTGGCCAACAGAAAGGGGTCAGGTTCATATCCCCCCTCACCTTGTAACAAAGGTCACGGGACAGCCTTTACCTTTTAATTGGTATTGGTGCTAGTGGCTTAAGCTGATTGCCTTGACCTTCCTCCACTCCTCGACCGTATGTGTGTCATACGGTTCAAGCTTGCATAACGTCTTTTTTTCGGGAATAGAACCATTCATTTTCATTAGCTATTCTTGGTTTTGGAGAACTTGAAAGGGTTTGATGATTTAGGCATTTGAAGCCTGAACAGTCCCCATCGGTGCTGTCTGATGGCATTGCTATGAGGATGCAGTCTGCGCATTAACTGCAGAGGGCGTTGCTATTCACGTCCCTTCTGACCTTCGTCCTAATTCGAGATTTCGAAGCCGCAGACGACATCCATCAAACCTTCCGATGCTTTTACAGTGAAATCTACTTACTGAAATCTGCATATATATTGTCAGATTAGTGCACACATTATTAAAGTATCAAATTACACTCCGTGTAAGGAGGAAATCAGGCTTGAACCACTTCCTGCTCCCCCGTTTAAAGGTTACGAACCTCGGATCAAGGGTTTGCGGTGCTGAACCCTGTGAATACATAAC
This sequence comes from Lanistes nyassanus, assembly GCA_004794575.1. NCBI lineage: Eukaryota > Metazoa > Mollusca > Gastropoda > Architaenioglossa > Ampullariidae > Lanistes > Lanistes nyassanus. The sequence continues at coordinate 281,746 of SMGT01000506.1, read as the reverse complement.
TGAAGAAACACTGCTCTCGAAGATATTTTTTTCGTGATGAAAGCATCTTTTTAAAAAAAATGTGTGTGTGTGTGCGTGCGTGCGTGCGCGCATGCGCATATGTGCGTGCGCGTGTGTGTATGTGAGAGAGAGAAAGAGAGACAATGGGAGGGAGGGAGAGAAAGAGTGAGAGAGACGAGGGGAGGGGGGTCTGATGTTTGAGGCGAATGGTTAACCAAAGCCCCCTTGTTATCTCAATAACTCATCTCACTAGCGTTTCTTTTTTCTTGGAGTTTTGTTGTTGTTGTTCCAATCAATGTTTACAGGCGATGTGCACCTGTAAATCGAATATGGTACACTATTAATGAATATGCGTAAATATTTGTACCTGTGTAAACATACAGGAAATGTGTTGTTCTTCAGATTAGCATAGTAGACGAATAGAAGCATAATAGTTTTAAGGAATAGAAGTAACTCACAAAATTCGAGAATTCGGGATTGAAATTATTTTTTGACAAATAGAAAGGTGTATAGGAGATGTTAATGGACTGGAACCCTGTACCTAGCGAGCCCCTAGCCTGTGAATGAGGCAGTAAAGCTTTGATCCGGACACGGGACAAGGACTCTGACTCACCCACCCTTCCCTAAGGTCATTTCTGATGGTAACAACAGCTACGACAGACATGTAAATGGTTTACAGGAAATCAGGACACAGACTCTCATGTTTTCGTGTACAAGAACGCTCCACGTTCTTTCACTTTTTGACGGAGAATCGATTTCCAGCGCCAATCGCCTTATTTCGGACTTTCTGAAAAATAAACAAAAACCGAGTGTCTTTGCATACGTGGCCATGTTTGGCGATGTAGAGCACACAATCGTTGGGACAACACCGGTACGTTGGTTGATGTTTGACGATAAGATGTCGCGATACGAAGATTTTCTGCGCCGATGCTAAAATGTTAATGTTTCTCCTTACAAAAACCAAAGTACAAACATTTTAAGACGCCTTTAAGCTATACAAACGTTGAGGCAAGTTTCCTTTCAAACAGAAAGTCTGTTCTCTTCATGTTTCGCGGTTTAACCCGCCTACACGCCATCAAACATTGACTGGAGCAAGGGGAGTGTAGATTCCCAGCTGCTGAGTATGACGTCACTAAAGAGGTGGCAGTGGCCGCAAATTGCTCCACACCCCCAGCGTTATAATGTTTAGACAGAAATAGTCTCTGTGTAAATGCACCTTTCAACGCAGCGTTGCCTGAAACAACACCAGCTCGACTGCTTGGCTTCGACCGGGCTAACAATAACGCGAATGGGGATGTAGACAGAAAGATAAAAATCTAGTAAAAGGCATCTCGCACGGTAACAAAATAATCCTCTCTTTCATTGAGAAACCGCTGTATGGATGAATAACACAGCGTTTGCCTGTGAGCACTGCGAACCGCTAGTAAAAACGTTAAATTAAAAACAGAAAATTCGAGGTGTGATGATAGGTTCAATGCGGTTCAAAGGAGTTTGGTGTTCACTGAATTTGAAAAGAGAAAAATGGGAGAAAGCAACACGTTGTCCTTCTCACATAAAACGAATAAAATGATGATGATGATGATGATGATGATGATGATGATGATGATGATGATGATGATGATGATGATGATGATGATGATGATGATGATGATGAAAGGCTTGGAGTAAAACATGTAAGGGGACCGCACCAAGGTAAACACTGAGACAGCATCAAGGTTTCGGGACATTGCCCTTTCACAGGACACAACATACAACACACGTGGATGTACTCCGGGAAAACCAAACAGAACTTCCGGCGTTGATGTCGATACTAGCACGAAGGCAATTTCCTGTTGCACGGCCGATGTTTGAACCAGTACAACGCATACGTGACTGATTTACTTCACATGGCTGCAAACAAAGTGGACCGCGGATCATGCATATGCGAAAGGATAGAAAAGAAAAAAAAATCTCTTATGGACTCATTCGCTGCCAGTAATGAAATCGGATATTTGAGTAATGGCAACGTAGCGTAATTGTAGGCTTTCCTATCCACTTGACGTTCACCACTATGAATGCCACCTCGTTTTCCTATCGTCCATTCCGCTACTCTCCGATTCTTCTCTCTCTCTCTCTCTCTCTCACACACACACACAGATCAAAGATGGCTATCACCGTTTATAATGGACTGGAATTAAACCTCCGTTCGAATTCATGGTCGTCTCGTCAATAGGATGATGCCAATGACTAATAAATACTGTCGTTTCTGGTCGTTAGCTATAGTTCGAAAGGGCTGATTACATCTTCTTGGTGAAATCAGTGAAAATTGTTCTTTTGAACTCCCCAATTGCACGAAACTTCCATCCAGGCAAACAAGATCTTTCAAACCGCAGTGCACTGGTGCATGGACAGAAATGGAAACTGCAGCCTGTGGCAAACACAGTTAGCAGAACATTCGGGGGGTTAATTCTTCTGTCTGGAATTTCCTTCAGTCCCAGACCGATTTCGATATTTTTTACGCTGCTTTTCTCTTTCTCTCACTCTCTCGGTTACCCACACATTGCCACATTAGCTTTAAAGTTGATTTGTTTAATTTGATTAATTCTTTTTGTAAGTGTACAACTTTTACGTTTTTGTTCATATTGCGATCGAACAACGAAAAAGAAAACTGTAATTTCGGGAGGTAACCATGACGATATGAATTCTGCTAGTTTATTTTTTGTTTAAGCCACAGTAGGCAAGTTTTCGTTTTCGTAGCTTAAATTCGACGATCTGCCGGGGACTGGTGTACTTCCTAGGTCGTAAGCCCGCAGACAGCAATGTGGGGGCACGTCTTGCAGAGCACAGGTCTGAGACTGCGACAGTTTGCCCCCGAATTACCCTATTGAGATTAGTTTTCACTGCATCTTTGTGGGTGTAAGCATGTTTTTACGGTAAGTTTGGACAAGTATTTGAGGATGTTTTTCTATCCTTTCCTTTCTTTTCCTACCCCCATTCCTCCCATGCGATGTCTTTTTTGCGCAGATGGAAAACCTGTCGACCTCGCACAAGCACTGGACCCTTATTGTTTGCGCATATAAACGGGTGGTCTGTTGCGCAGACATACGTCTCCTACCGGAATCAGGGTTGGGAAGATGCCTTTACCGAACACTCTCAAATAAATGTCCCGGTGTACAGATGAAGCACAAGGACTCCGAAGACAGTTAATCCTTGTTGTCATCGATGCCAGAAAACTCTAGGGGAAGCAGACATGGGGATCGAAGGCTATGTTGAAACCTGGTGTATTAGTTTAAATCCTGCATTGGGTAGACAATGACACAATACTGATTGAGAATGACAAAATGTCGACTCTAATATGTAACATTTGAGGAAAATGGTGGCTTTGTTTGCCCAGAAAATGCTGCAAGAAAATAAAAACATTTCTCACCAGTAGGATCTTAATGGAAATTTAAGATTAATGAGACTCTGGACTTTTCTCAAAAGGTCTGGAGGTAAAGTTTCGTTTGTTTTTGTTTTTTGTTCCCGTTGTTTTTGTTGTTGTTTTCTTTGTTTTGTATTTTTCTCCTATTCGTAAATGGAACAACGATGGGGATAGGAAAAAAAACTCAGAAACGAAGACAACAATGTGAACAGAAAGGTAGAAAAAATTGAAACACAGAGAAAAAGACGAAATCGATTTAATATCAAACGACAACCCCAACAAAGTACTGGCAGCGCTAGACACAACCGTATGCTGACGTAAGCAATCAAGGGAGCCTATCGTACCCATACACGTAGCAAAGAGAGAGTCGAAAGTAAGGAACGTGGCAGATCTTCTAAAAAGAAGATCTGCCACGTTCCTTACTTTCGACTCTCTCTTTGCTACGTGTATGGGTACGATAGGCTCCCTTGATTGCTTACGTCAGCATACGGTTGTGTCTAGCGCTGCCAGTACTTTGTTGGGGTTGTCGTTTGACGATTTTATAGCGCTCTGTCCTCATTTGTTCTTGTTTGATTTAATATCAACTTAATTAATACTGGTTTGAAGCATTTGCTATAAAACTACATTATTGTAATTGAATACATTTGTATGAAGTGTGTTGTACATTGTTATGGCACAAATAACACCAGGAAAAAACGAAGGGTACAGTTTTTCACGAAAATACCGCAAATTCGTCTCTCTTATTTCAGTAAAAGGTATTAACGGGTGAATTCAAAGGCTGTTCACCGAATATTATATATTAAACAATGACATTCTCACTTCACTGCAAAACAGGTCAAAACGTGACAGGACACATTGATATATCTCGCTAGCATATGTGTTCTGAAGGGTCAGACGCACTGTAGCCTTGGCAACCTATACATAGCCATTTTATGTGTATGGGAATATTTGACGATATCTCCTGAACGAGAGAGAACTGTCTGCTAAAACTTTGGACTTAGTTTCTTGTAAGCACCTGATCTTATATAGTCGAAACGCCTTCTGCGCTTTGAGATGACTTCCAAGTTTGATCCATGACTCAGAATGTGAGACTTGACACAACTGACATGGGAGTATAATGCTCTCTGTGGCATGTCTCCTCTTCCTCCCCTCCCCCTCAGGGATTGGCCTTATTATAGAGGTAACGCGTGCTTGCGTCATGCCAGCGACACGGAGGGATGTAGGTGAGGAACCCGTTTTTGGCACATACTTTCTCTGCATGTGTCACCTGTTATTTATTATGTCTTATATTCTTAAAAATTTAGAATAGGTTTTTATAACTTACAGCAGCTAAGATATAATGATATCGTTGGAGAGGAAAGAATATGTCGTTTGGAGCCCTGAACGAAATCAGAAATGAATTTCAATATTTAATCTCGTGCGATCACCCAGTTTTACAAGACAGGTGCCAAAAACATTTTTCCTGATTATTTCATGCACCAACTAAATGCCCACACAGTAAGTAAGCTAATGGATACAAAATCCAATAAGACTCTAAGAAATGTATGAAAATATGTTATCATTACCTCCTTGTTCAAACAGCATGTTACTTCAAACAGCATGTTACTTCAAACAGCATGTTACTTTAAACAGCATGTTACTTTAAACAGCAT
>SMGT01000506.1:259364-276474 GCA_004794575.1 Lanistes nyassanus | reverse complement strand
GTTACTTTAAACAGCATGTTACTTTAAACAGCATGTTACTTTAAACAGCATGTTACTTTATTCTGTGTTGAAAAAATTTCTTACTTTTTGTTTACCAATTTAACGCACAGGAATTTTCAAAAAAATATTTTATGATATGCTTAGATGTCTCGCATTATTCTGTATTTTGTACTTGTATGCTATTGTCAAGCTTACACCACCACCACCCCCCCCACCCCCCGCTTTCCGAGCTTATAGCTAAATAGACGACACTAAACAAAACGACACCTGTTTACAGGACTGATTGTTGGTTTTTTCTCCGAGTACTCAATATCCTCCTCCCCCATTCCTCCTCCAGATTCCTCTGCCCCCCCTCATTCCCCCGTCATAATATAACCTTTGTAACAAATTCTTCGTACCCCTTTCCCTCCTACCCCGGCAATGAGACACCCTTTGGTGATGACTTGGCGTCTAACGCCCAGCAAGCAAGCGATCGTAAACATACATTGCTATCGCAGCAGTCATCGCTTAAAATCTACTTCAAAATAATAAACAACAAAAATTTCTATTCGGGAAAATGTCAGCGCCGTGTAGTACCAAGTTCACTTGTAGGTCAAAATCACTGAGTGAGTTCCGAAAGCAAACAAATTAACTGATAAAAGTGCCCTCTCTTTTTTGTCTCCGACTTGCGAGGTTTCCATGCCACAGAACGTGACACGAGATATACGTGCATCTCAACGTCGCAGTGTAGACTTCCCCACGGGAGGAACACTCCTTTGTGCAAGCCGTACAACGACCTACTGGTTTCTGGTTACCCCAGGGTTTTCGTGTAGCTTCTCCTATTCCCAGCGCCACCTAGTGGCTTCAGACCAGCCCCAGCAGTTTACCTATCTTCCTACTTTGCGTTAAAAATATTCTGTTTTTCTGTCGACCCCTCTGTCTATGTCAACGAACGGTTCAGTAGTTGAATGGAGACTTTCTCACATGCCTTCCTGTTTAGTAGCCGAAATTCTCTAGTCTCCTCAACAATTCTTCTGTCACTGCCATTTATTGCTTCAGTAGATTTGTTTTTGTTGTGCGTTTGATTTGTTTTCTTTGTTTGAAACACTTGATATGCATTCCCAGCACAGATTTAAAAAAAATTCTGCATGAATCACCTGTTTTTAGATTTTTGTATCTACGACAATTTGTCAGTTCTATTTGTATTGCCCCAGCTTACTTCACTCATTTTCACCTATTCCAAAAAGGAAGACACCCATTAATCATTCAGAGCCTTTTTGTACCTGTTTACCTGCAAGGAAACAAATATCAGTGCAATGTCCTTCTGTAATATTTTAACAAATTCACCAATGTCTTCGATAACAGAGCACACGCATATAGCCCCAGAAATAGTGTCCGTTTTCAAAGCGTAAAGACATGAAAGGAAACATCTACCTCGTTGTTTCTTTCAAAACGCGTGCTTTCTTCTTGGCTTTCAGTCGTTCTTCCATTGTAATAGGACAGCAACATGACAAATTGTACAGTCAGTCGTTCTTCCATTGTAATAGGACAGCAACATGACAAATTGTACAGTCAGTCGTTCTTCCATTGTAATAAGACAGCAACATGACAAATTGTACAGTCGTTCTTCCATTGTAATAGGACAGCAACATGACAAATTGTACAGTCGTTCTTCCATTGTAATAGGACAGCAACATGACAAATTGTACAGTTGTTATTCTGCCCCGGATTTATTCTTTTTTACCAGTACTATAATGGGTTGCATGGGCTTTCTTGTCGCTTGTCCATAAGTAAGTCCACGTAAAAATACACAGGGCGAAAGGGCCTTCCGTGCGCTCTTATGATCGGAAGGACAGCTACGAATCCTCATGCAACCCAACCCAGGAAAAAACAGCAACGCTACAAAACTAGTAGTATTCATAAAGTAAAACGAATAGTCTTTTTTAAACTGTTCCTGTAGCATTTAGATGCTGACGCAAGAACTTACCCAAAGACATACTGAGCTGTAGCTATGGAAACAGGCTTAGAATTTTAGATGTCCTCTTAGACTGAAGCCTAATTTGCCAGGAAAGGAAAAAAACTTTTAAGAGAAAACCTTGTACGTGTGATGTCCTGGTGCCTTTTCGCAATTTTTTTTCTCTTCTCCTCTCTCCTTAGTCCCTCTCTGGGCATCACTCGATCCTCAGGAAAGGATGGAAGACAACACAACATTTGTTCGCTGTGCTGTGTGTTTAAATTCGGTTCTGTGTGCCTGTGTGCATGACTGCTTTGTACCCAGGCTGTAGCTCAAAGTGAGCCCGTGGGGGTGTCACAAGCACACGCAGCCCGCACGTGCACCGAATGCGATGCACGCTACTGTTTTAGCAGCGAGCATTTGCAGAATGGCACAAGCACTTCAATCTTTACAAGAACGACCGAGACTCATTCCGCCGAAAGACTTTTTGAAAAAACAAAACAGCACATCAAGACGACACTGGAGGTGAGAATCGTTACTCTCATCATCACCTTACAAAACTACCATCGTGTTAGAACGGGAAAAAACTGGAGCATTACAGGTAGGTGAGACTTTCGATAGGTGAACGCACGCACTGTCGAAGATAATTTGGCCATGCCGAAGGTTGAAGATGTGTTTCTGAGGGTGAGGCATGTTTCGATGATACAGAATTTTTCAGAGGAAAGGCAGAGCAGTTTGACGAGCAAAGGTTAGGGGGGAGTGCCCCGTTCATACGCATTGACAGGGAAACCATAATGACGGCAAAAGCATAGCGCCTAGCAGAGACCAGAAAATCAGTGCCCGGCCTCTAATGAGATCGCCACCCCTGTACTCCCGAAGGGAAGGGACCAGAGAGGCAATATGCATATTCCCGAAATGGAGCAGCTAGTGACCCACCCAGCACCCATTCCAGACGATATACTAGCGCCGAAGTAAGACGTTCTGGACTCCTTATCCGGATCAGAAAGGAGGAGGTTACAGCTGGATGACCTTGAGATACGTAATAGATGATGTCGACAGGTAGGAAAATGGAAGTGAGAGGATGGCAGAAAAGCAGACTGGAGGACAAGTGTGCTAGCGATGGCGTATGCTTACAGTCTGCTACGTGCACAGGCTTAAGCCCCTTATTTCTTTGGTCGCCAGATACTCCTCCAACTCGATCTGGAGTATTATCTGGAGGTCACCAGCCGGAAATCTTCACTCCAATATGTCCAACTTGTTTAGCCGATTCGTCATTGGCAGAAATTTCGCCAGCGCGTGTGGGCACTTCCATGTCTAAAATGGCACGCAGCTTTATGAGACGTGGTTTTCATGCTGTCATCTTCGATGATGTGACCTAGAAACTTCAACCGAGGTTTTGAGGTCTCGCGTTGATGCTTCAATGTCCATATTTGCCTCTTTCAGTCTGTCTAGCTTTATTGTCAGATTCAAACTTCTGACGCCAAATGACGTACCACCAAGATCAGTCTGCAACCGACTCCCACAGTCCCACAGGACGTCTCCATCGTACCGATTCTGTTTCAATCACGTGATCAGCTGTCACCAGTCTGCACTTCAGCGACCTCTATCTCCAAATCCCGCTCATCTCCGAGCTCCTCGTGCAAAATCGCCGTAACCTCGAAGTACTTTCCTTCCAGAATCAACTCGAAAGCTTTCTAGCGCGATGGTTTCTGGACAGAGCGGTAATGTGTCGAAGGTGAAAATTGGCTGTTGATAGAGCGATCCGGCTCAGGCTTGCGCGTGCCCGGATGCTATCGCGCGTGTTGCACGAGAATTTGACTGCGATGCCTTCCGCTCCGTTAAATCTTCCTGTTGTGGCAGAGCAGCAGAGACAAGTGGCGTGACGCGCTGGCTTGGCTTCCGGCATCCCCTTAATGGAGTGGGAAAGAAAGAGGAGGAGAGGGGTACAATGAGAAGGAATGAAGGAAGGAAGACAGGAGGAATGGTTTTCTGGCTTTTGGTGATTTTTCACCGAGTCATCGGACGTTACCACGGCAAGCAATAGACGCAAAGCACACAGGACATACATTTGTTGCAGACGGGTTCTGAACTCTCGACCTATGATTCTAACCGTTTTGGTTGTGACAATTGGTAACTGTTGAAAGGGGAAATGGAAAAAAAAGGATTAAGAATAATAAAGGAGACAGACAGACAGATAGACAGACAGAAAGACAGACAGACAGACAGACAAAGAGGGAAATATGTGAGCGAGAGAAAGAGAAAACAAGGAGCGGGGAAGAAAATGAGAGAGAGACAGAAAGAAAGAGAGAGGGAAGGACTGAATCCAACGAGAGACAGAAGGAGAAAAGATGAAGTACAGGCTGAGATTAGGAGATCCGCTAGATTTCAAATGCCACTGCACGCAAACAATCATGCCGGGAGGCGAGATGACACCCACAAATTACCGTCGTGAATACACATCCATCCATCTGTATGTTCATGCATGCATAACTATACACAGATATCATTCAGATATGGCCAGAAATACAACTGGCGTCAAAGGAATTGTCTCCCTTCCCATTCTTTCTCCCAGCCTCCCCTACATCTCCTGTTCGCCCTCGTTTTCTTTCTTCTCCTCCTCTTTAGCTATAAATAGCATCAAAGAGATTGAGTCACTCTATCCTTCCAAGCCCACCCACCCCCCTTCTCAATTTATCTACCGTCACCTTTCCCACCCCAATTTGCTCTGTTTCGTCTTTCCCGCACTTATGAAAGAAGGACAGAGACGGACTTAAAATGATGGTTACCCTGGCTGGCAAGACCTGCAGACAATCGGATGCGGTGTGGACTCCAGCCCCAAATATTGATAACACAGAGTGAGCTGTGTGTGATGTGACCTGTGATCTGTGCCCTCTGCTAAGTCTTGAACGCTTCTGAAGCAGCAAGCAAAACAACCAGTACCCTCTTCTTCCCCCCACCCTCTCAAAACCCTTCCATCACCTAGCACAGACACATTACTCTTCTGCAGTGGATATCTTCGACAGCTAAACTCGACCTTTGAACGCCTAGGTTGACCGGGATGTAGTGTGAGGAACCTCCTGGTCTTAGGAGACTTTGGGTATCAATTTCTCTGGACGAGGAAGGCGGAAAACACATATCCTCTCACTCCAGCCAAGACCGGAAGAATGCGTCATGTGACCTCCAGTTAATTCCTCGGCGAGGGACGTTCTTAACGACACCGAACAACCTTCTAGAAGCCTACTAACGCTACTCCCATTTACAACAAAGTAAACGCTGCGGGCTGGCAGGTTTAAAGCAGGTTAAGACATAATGCCACACAGCAGCACTGCATTTAAGTGGATGGGGGAAGGGGAGAGAACCCAACAAACCCAAATTCAGTCACACACACACACACACACGAATGGAGAGAGAGAGAGAGGACGTTTTTCTTCGTGCTGTCTTGTGATATCTCCTTTATCCCTTCCAATCACAAACGACACATGACTCCCAGCAGCGCTCATAAAACTGCCTCCGGGTGGCGCTAGCGAAATCTCCCCCACCACACCTCCCCCGTGCACACACTTCTCCAAGCCAGTGCGCCTGATGCTGCAAGAAACGAGATCCCATCAGGGAAAGGGGTGGGTAGGGGGATGAATGCCCCCAAACGAACGCTCGTCGCTGTTCTCAAGCAGCTTCTGGGCATCGAAAGGCAACGTTCGGCCGACAGCAATTACTCCGGTAGGTCCGCAGGTAGCCTCATAAACAGTACTTTATTTTTCGGACCGTCGCCCAATTTGCGAGAAAGGGCCCCTTCATTGCTTGCTAAACACAGCAGGTGTCGGTTCTTTAGTTTTGTTTCTAATCTTACGGCCGCGCACCTCGTTTCCCGGCCCCAGGTTTATGGGGCTGTTTTGACAGCGTCTCGATCGGCCGGCATGAGAAGGCACCAAGTGAGTGCCATAGTGTCGCTGCTGGTTGCCAACCAACGCCATCCCTGGAGTCGGTTATCACTGGACAGCCGGACACTCAGACCTTGGAACAATCAGGCGCGAGGAAAGGCTGGAACTGCCAAATTGCCGGACAAAAATTACGATCGGCAAAGAAATACGATCGCCAGAGACTCGGTTCCAGGAGCTGCCAATGTTTCTCCACACCGCCCTCCCCAAAACTTTCTGTACCAGACGCTAGCACCACATCCCGGAAGGTACGAATCATGAATCTGAGGCTGGATGACGGGACATGGTAATGCTTGTTTCTGGATGATGAATTTTTTTTAAGATAACGTGCCTCACTCTGTGTCACAAGTTACCATTCTTACAAAAAAAATTATGTAAATCTGTTTTTCCAACCAGAAAATAAATTCCAAAACGCAGTGGTAAGGGCTATTAAGATAACCAGTTTTAAAAGCAGAAACAAGAAAGAGTGACAGGGGTCAGAAGGTACAAGCAGAAAAAATAAAAATAGACGAATGAATGAAAAATTGCTGATATAATAAGAAAGAAGTATTAAATGGAAACTGGTGCATTTTTATACATAATAATTTGTTAATTAAGCTGTTGGCAGTTCACCTGCCCGGAGTAAAATGTTTAGTTACTCACTGAGTGCAACATTACTTAAATTAATATTTGGGGCCGCTGCAACTTCATATAAAGTGGCAGTCGTGACACCACCTGAGGCCGTGCCGTGTTCCATAACGAGTCAGATTTAAAAAAATTGCAGAGACGCAATTTTTTTTAAATCTGACGCGTAAACCTCTATCATTGGTTGCTTCCTCCGCACGGCTTGAATGAGTTTCTAAGGCATGGTTTCGGCTCTCCAAACGTTAACGGTGAACGGCTGACCAGGTCTGTTTTCGTCATTCAAAATGGTTATTCGCTCGAAAAGAAAAGAAAATATGCGAACATTTTGTTAGCTACAAGGGTGCAATTGTGTGGGAGGTTTTTTTCACAGCAGAACCTTTCAGTAAAAGATTCAAAGTGGAATACTCCTGATTATTGGATTTATTCACTTGTTTGAAGTGTACAAGGAGTGATTGGAATTTGTTCAATTTTTGTATTTGTACAGAGACTAAATTTGGCACCAAACAGTAAGTACTTTTTAACATTTTAAAATTAAATGGTACTATATGCATTTTGATGTGCAAGAATAGATCTTTTCAAAATACAAAACATATTAGTATGCTAGTTTTCAAATAGTATTTTTTAAGTGTATATACCTATGGGGGTTCAAAGGGTTTTTGCAATAGGTCTTAGTCCTGTGACTCCAAAGAGTTAATTAGCTGCTATTATAAATATTAAAAGTGACAACCCTAAACTGTATATATGGTGGCTTTCTCAATTTGAAGATAACGGAACAAAGAAGACGACCGCATCTCATTTTTAATTAGGGTTTGTAAGGTTTGAGTAATAGTGGTCTCGTCTGTTAATTTTCTATTTGCTGCTTCCATACTTGTTAAATGATTGTGTTTAGCATAACTTCGATAACAGACTGTATTAGTACAACGAACAAGACAGACAGGAAGATATGAAAGAAAAACAAGTGACTGCCGCTTGGAGGAAAGTCCAAATTAAATTTAAAACAAGGGAACTGGACCAAGCTAGAACAGGACAAAGACGGAGACAATCTACATGTTTCGGGGCACTACCCCTTCATCAGGACGACACAAAAACGACGAAAAAAACGAAAAGGAAAAAGACTTAGCTGCAGTACATATGGCCGCATCCACTGCCGCATCCACTGCAGGAAGGTATGCATAGAAAAATATACCACCTCATCAGCAGCAGTACTGCATCAGAGAGTACTGTCACTGCAGCATACTGCACCAAACGTTTCGTAAGCTCACGATTTCTCACGCTTACCCCTATCCCACAAAAACATTTGTAAACACATTGATCTGATAAGAAGCTGGCAGAAACCTTAGCATACCAGGACTAATCCTGCAAAATATAGTTGCTCGTGCTTGAAGTTCCCACAAGAAGGAAAGGCGGGGTGGGGTGGGGTGGGGTGGGGTGTTGTTGGGGCTGATAAAATGCAGACGGGTAAGGATTTTAGGGGCGGGAAGACAAAGGAACGGCAGCCTTGGCTCGATAAATCAAACAGCAGGTGACGCGCCTCACCTGCATGCAGCAACAAAAAGAAGACGGGAAGAGCTGTCAACGCTGACAAACGGGTCCACAGAGCCTCAGGGAACAAAGATGGCGACCCCTCTCGCACTCTGCCGTTCTTGATCATCTTGTGGCTCTGGCATCAGCCGAGAGGTCAGATCCGAAGAGCCTGGCCTGCGACCTTCTTGCCTGGGGCTTCTTGGCGAGCCTTCCAACACTATCAGGAATGGGACTGCATCCAGCAGTATCAGGAACGGGACTGCATCCAGCACTATCAAGGCCTGTGCTCACCGCCTCCCAGACAAAGTACACCACGTCATCTTCGCCCAGCTTATTCCTTTTCAGTGCCTGGCACGAAGCATTTGTCTCTGGGTCGCTGTAGGGTTCAATACCCCTTCTTAAATATGCCTTGCTCTTCTGTTTATACTCTGTTTTCAGCTCTCCAAGCTCGGGTTTGAAGTTAGGGAACTCGCTTGTTAACACCAGATGGCGCTGCAGTAAACAGAGACCTAATGATGTTGCCTTGAACCTGCAACAAAGTATTTTAAGCTGTGTTCAAATGAAGCTACCAGAGATGAACGCAAGAAGAGGAAACAAGGGTACTCATGCTGATATGATAATAAAGAGCCGTTTTACGCAGAAAAAGAATGAAAACTTATGTTTGAAACTGTCATGCCTAATGTAACAAGTGTTTGGAAAGAAAAACGCCCACATGCAGGCAAAGAAGCACTGAAGTACATATGCGTGCGTTTAGGAACACATCACACGCACACACGCCCACATGCAGGCAAAGACGCACTCAAGTACATACGCGTGCGTTTAGGAACACATCACACACACACACGCCCACATGCAGGCAAAGACGCACTCAAGTACATATGCGTGCGTTTAGGAACACATCACACACACACACGCCCACATGCAGGCAAACACGCACTCAAGTACATATGTGCGTTTAGGAACACATCACACACACACACACACGCCCACATGCAGGCAAACACGCACTCAAGTACATATGTGCGTTTAGGGACACACACACACACAAACACACGCAAACACGAGTCTCTCTCTACCCACGCTGCCATAGCAATAAAGTAGGTCTACCTTCAAAAACCATTCGTTTTGGTCTGGTACCTGACTCTTCAAGGCAAGGACAAAAATTGAGAACAGACATCAGACGCTGGTCTAGTGTGAATCCACAAAGACGATAAAAGGAAGAGAGGATTGTCAAATGCAGCGAAAAAAACGACAATGAAAATGTTCAGCAGCTACATTAACAGCGGGTCTTAAAAGGAAGCGCTTCTAACAGCTGTGTTATTAATAGGCAAAGGTGGTGGTCTTTGTCGTAGCAGCAGTAATGCTAGGCGGTTGTGTTCCACGGCAATTAGGTCTTGCCGCCAGATAGTGAGGCTCGTAGAGGGTGGGTTCAGATCTCCGGCTCTGGCGTCTGTGTTCTATGTGGCGCCTGTCTACACGGGCAGCTGTGGTATATGGCCTTAGTGACTTGCTCGAGTCGGTCTCAACGCAATCTTGGCGGAAGGCTAGAGAAATACTTTACCTAGTGCTCGCGAAGTCCAGCAGCGCTCGCTGGAAACGTGAGAGAGAAAATGTTACTCCCTTCCCTTCCCTTCCACTCCCCTCCCCTCCCCAGTACCTCTCCGATAGAGAATAACTGCAGTGGACCAAAGAACCCGGTGTCTCGGGTCCGGTGTTCCTCGGAAGGGCTAGCCGGAGAGGAGCGTAAGGATATATTTATGAACCTTCCAATCTGCTAGCGTGGCCAGACCTCCCCAGTAACACACTTCCAGTCTCTGGTCGACTGACGTTTCGTCCGCCGGACAACTGTTTGTAGACGGGATGGAATCCAATGAAATGGTTTCCGTTCCTCGCGAGCTTGACAAGCGACACTGGCTAAGCATCTTAGAACGAGACGAGCGGGAACTGAATGTCGCTCTCGCCTTTTGACGAACTTCTGACCGTGACTCAACATCTTGCCGGATGCTACTAGAAAGAGTTGTTTACTGAAAGAAGTTATTGATTTTTTTCATAGATTTTTCCCGACTTTTTGTTTGTTTTGCTCTTTGCCCTCGAGATATCTGATGAAATCTTTTTCTTTGTGCCGTATGGAAGAACCATTCTGTGCTGAGAACCTGACGCTGTAGATTAACCTTTTTGTCGGAGAAATAGTCTTAGCAGTGCGTACTATTTCTGTATATCTTGCAGTCAGTTAAATCTTTCCCAGAGAAACCCATCGAAGGGCATCAGTAACGTCTATCTTTACGTTCGCGTGCCTGCTTACGTGTCAGTTACACATAATCCCCATATCCACACACACGAGCATAGGCCCCCAACACACACACACACACAAACGCGCAAACACACAGACATAACCTCTGTCTTACTCGTTCTTTCATTCGCGCGCACACCCAACACCCAGAACACACTGTTATGCAAACCACGAATAAACTCCTAAGTTTCCAGAATCTCATAGTTCTTGCTAGCTCGTACACTTTCCATAAAAAAAGATTAAGAATGTAAAGAGCTCAGCAAGGTTTTAACTTAAAGCATTTTCACGTCCAGAGATCCAATCATACATCAGAAGAGGATAAGGCTTAACAGGATTTTAAATGTACAAGCTGCATAGTATTTCAGCACCCCTCCCGCCTCCAGCCCCCAAACACCCACGCACCCACCCACAAACGCAAGCACAAGCTGATGATATAACTATCACACCCCTAAATAAAAAAAAAACACCCACCACTTTTTCGAGGATGGAGGGAATCCTGCGTTATTTCCAAACTTTTAAGTACTTGATCATAAAAATGAACACAAAGAGGACACATCAGAGCACAAGGACATTATATATTTGCTAACGACGAGTATAAAACTGTGTCGTTGCTAAGGTTTCAGCAGCCCTTCAGCGCTCACATTGCCGGCTTTCCTTCACTTTAAATTAGAGCTTCTTTCCAGGAAAACATCACAGGAATAAGAGAAGAGGGAAAAGGTATTAAACAGACCTCCAGGGTCTTACAGCGCTCAAAATACGTCTATTACAGATTAAGATATTCCATGAAAGGCAAAACAAACAAACAATAAATAAATAAAAGAAAAAAATTAACATCGAGGTCGGTTTGGATGAAGAAATAGTGTATGTTTATTGCCGGAAATGGAGCGCGCCAGCTGATGAATAAAACCGTTCTTTAGTTTGAAGACTTACTACTACGACGTGTAAACATGCTGATTTCACGAAACAGAAAGAAAAATCCATTTTCAACCAGTAACCTTTGGCCACAAGTTCACCTTAAATTGATGATCGCGATACATTTGTCTGCACAGCCGAACGGATGTACCTCTTTTTGACAATACAAATGGTGTTATGGAGGAACGGACAGACGGATGGAAGGATGGATGAATGGAGGACGGAGGGACGAAGTGACTGACTGACTGACTGACTGACTGACTGACTGACTGACTGACTGACTGACTGACTGATTGATTGATTGATTGATTGATTGATTGATTGATTGAGAATAGCGGTAATGACCAGTCAGAACCTCCCAATCCATCGATCGATCGATTGAGAGGTTCTAACTGAATACCCCTATCCTCGTTTGCCTCTGTCGAACTGTCTGAAACTCCCGTTCGTAAAGGCTGTAAACAGATTCTGAATGATTTCAAGGCAAGATGGTCTTCTGATCCCCGGTTTAAACCTTCCCTCTATACTCATTAAAGGCGTGGGTCCTCAATGACCTGCTCCTGCGCTGCCAGCTGTTCAGCCATGCGTGTCTGACGGGTTCAGATGAGACGGGCAGCAGACCAATAACCGACAGTATTATTAACAGGAAACTAACGGGAAGCGATGCTGGGAGCTTGGGGGAGGGGGTTAGGAAGGATCACGGCATAAAATCAGACATAAACTAGGAAAAACGTGACGCCGTCCAGAAATAAAAATGGAAAATACTTGGTACATAACAATAGGTTTAATCAGACAAGTAAAACACATTAAACCCTCATCTTCTGTCTTTACATCGATGTTCGATTTACGAAAAACTTTTTTTTTTTTGCCGAACAGAGTGCTTAAGTTAATGGGTTGTAACCCTGTTTTCCTCAGAACGCCTTCCGAAGCAGATGTAATTTCACCGGGATTAGAATCCGGGAATTCCTTTCCTCCCTTTCTGTCTACAACTCTCTGTGGAAGCGTGTTTTGTGTTCCGCCAATTTTTCACTGCAGGTGTCTGCCTTCGCCATTTTTTCAATGGTGATTTGAAACCAAAGCATCTATCTTGATTAGATCAATCTTATTTTCTTCACTTCACATCAGACACACATTCCTTCATTACGCAGATGGATGTTTCATCAATCGCAAAATTAGGGTTTGCTTCAAACATTTTCGATCTTTTATTTCACAGTATTTTATTAATTAGCTTTGGGGGATTGCTTTGACCTGAAAGGAACGCGTTTTAACATGGCATCCAAACATTCCTTCCAATTGAAGAACTACCGTGTAATAAGGAAGTAAAAACGTGTTACCAGAGGTTTTGAACCTATAGCATTCTCATGTCTTTTGTGGATATTTTTATGTATTTATATCTGTGTATGCATGTGCGAATTCTATACACACCAATGTACGTGTTAACATATAAATATATGTGTACATGTGCGAATTCTATATACATCAATGTACATGTACACAGATATGTGATATGTGATCTGCTCCTGTTACTACAACGCGGTGTGCGATAGCAAGTCCTGTTCGCCAAGACTTTTACCCCAAATTCTAATTCTTAATGCAGCTACAATCTATGAAAGAAAATATACCTGTGGATTAAAAGAAATGCTGAACTCGTGGAAAGACATTTCATACTTACTGTTAGCAATTGTTATTAGAGTAACCTTGTTCCCCTGTAGCTGAAAATTTAGGAGCAGGTCCATTAACAGAGCAGGCGTGTTCGTCTTCTGACTGCAAACTGTACTGTGTCACAGCATTGTAGAATGAGAATTATACAAGTTCTGAACCTGCCCTCAGCTGGTAAGCGATCTTAAATTTTGCCACGCGCAATTTTTCTGAAGAGGAAACTGCCGTAAGAACGTTGCACATCACGAAGATGGTTCCCCGTCCAGCTCTGCATCCAATGAGAGTTGCAACAAATCACAGCCGCTGTTGAATCGACAGCAGGTTGTGATCTGGATCCAGCAGTTAGCATTGAACCGCAATTATAGGGACATGTGCCATAGTCGCTTGCTGCGTGCGCAGGCTGTTACGAACATGCGCGGGGCGTCTGTCTGTCGGTGGGAGCGGGGGAGCAGTGGGAGCGGCGCTTGGAGTCGGCAGCGAGTCTGCGGGCTTTTCCTGAAAGCGCATGGCACAGGCGCAGCCTTCATTTCCAAATAACTTCTTGTGCACTACAGGCAGCACTGTGGTTCCTTCGCCAGTCTCTTGACCTGTTAGTTTCACGTTGCCATGGGGAAATCATCTCTTTACTTTTCTTTTCTGTCCCGTGAAACGTGCACTTGTGGAGACATTCCCGTCTGATTGTGCCTGCTACTCGGGGTCTTCTGGTTTGACAGCAGTAGATGTCTAACCCACACAGAGAGAAAGACAAAGAGAAATATATATATATATAGAGAGAGAATAAAAGAAAAGTGAAGGAGGATAGAGTTAGGAGGCACAGAGAGAAGAATGTGCAATGACGAAAAGATGGAAAGGGGGAGAAATAAAGAAAGGAAAAGAAAGAAAAAGAAAGAACGAACGAAAGAAAGAAAAAAATTGAAAGAAAGAACGAACGAAAGAAAGAAAAAATTGAAAGAAAGGATAAAAGGAGGAAAAGAAAAAATGAATGAATGAAAAAGAACGAAAGGATCAAAAATGAATGAATGAATGAACGAATGACCAAGAAAAAAATTTCCACGAAGAACGAAGAAAATGCAAACATATCGAAAGGAGAAATAACAATAAGAAGCAAATCCATGAAATTGTAAGAAAGAAGAAGGAAAAAGACAGAAATAAGGTGAAGTGGAGAAAAACGGATCTTCCAAGAACACGACTGCGAATCAGTTTCATTTGCACAAATTAAAGTTTAACCACTAGATCGAATGGCAACTCACTTCGATCTGTCATTGACCAAGTGGCCTTCTGTAGTATTTCGTTACTTCCGATCCAACTTCTTTGCTAATTCCGTCCTACCCAAGTCGATATGTGTACCACGGACATGATTATATTTTTATTTATAACCTATTTAAAAATTCGTAAATTAATTTTTTTGTGCTGGCTCGCTCCCTCCCTCTCTCACTGACTGAACCACTCTGAGTCACTCACTCAAACACTCACTCAGCAATTCACTCGTTTAATACAACGTTCGTTTTATTGTTCATTTTATTTTATACTCACTACCCATGTTAATTCACAAGCCCCCTAAAATATGTTTTCTACCTGCTTTTTTTCTTATCGTCTCTCTTCCACGATATTTCTTCCCAAACAAATTATTCTTGTTTTCATAAATCTAGCTCCCAGACAAAAGTTTACGACCAACAAACATCGTATCTCTGCAAATCACGCCGGCAAACTTGTGTTATCTCTAGCTGAGAAGAGCCCCTGCCTTTCTCACGATTGTTTCGTTGGCACGAGCACAATCAGAGCAGCCAGGTAACGGCATATTATCACAGTCTCAGACTATTAGTCATAACTCGTAACTCGTCATACTAACACCTGGCTGTGCCAGCAGAAGGCATGTTCTTCGCAAGCACTCCTTCCCCACGCCTTCCAGGGCTGGCTTGCATGCATATTCGTATCATCTGTTAGTGTGTAAAGATCCGCGTAACATACACAGGACGATTAGGCCTATCGAGCACCCTTATGGCAGAAGGAGCAGATACGAACTCTCATGCAAGCCAACCCAGGCTCGTGTGCGTATCTCATCATCCCCTGCTTCCTTTTTCAGTCTCGAGTCACCTGCTTGTCTGGCTGTGTTCGTTTCAAATTTCTCTTTTCCTGAGGGAATAGAGGCAGAACTCAGGCTTCAGTTTATCGATACAGAACTTGTACCAGAAACGGTCATAAATTGGTGAATGATATCGCTCCACACCGGACATGGGTTATGTCCTTTGAAATGAATTACGAACGAACCGTCATAAGGCACCCAATTTTTCGCCTTGTTGAAAGAGTATTAACCTTTCGGCAAGTAGAGAAACGAGCATGCCTTGCTCCACACTCCCCGCTGAAGTAAACTCCTTTAATTGTCACTTAATCCATGTAATGATTTTAACGATCGGGGACTTTTTTCAGCAGAGGGACCTGTTTCAGCAAATTATTTCAACGCACACACACAAACACGCATACACGCACACACATAGAAATTTACACATGCTTGCCCCTTTCCCCCAAATTGCCTTTTTTTCTCCTTTACAAACACGTTCTGTAGACGCCGATGAAAATACAAATCACAACGATATCATCTGTTTGCATAAGCCCTATGCTAACAGCAAGAGACGAACAAAGGCTCTGGGCAGAGAAACAACCTCCCTGTGAAGAGTACTTCAAACGTTCAAACTTACGTTATTTGTAAACTTTATCGTTTGCCTATGTGCATGCATGCGTGTGCGCGTCTGTATATATGTGTATTTTGAGTGAACATGCGTGCATGTACTTCACTTAGCTTCCCTATTAGCTCTGTTGGTCGGACACAGACCAACACAAGCTAACACAGACCAACACAAACTAACAAGTGGCAACAGGCTTATGACCAGCCTGTGTTAGGGCGACATAAACTTGCCGATTGAGTGCATCTAAGTTTTTTGTGGTATGTCATTTTCCCCTCATAATAATCCCCCATGTGACCAGCCAATCGGATTATTTTTATATATAGAAGTTTCGAACGGCAGAGGTCATAAGGTTTAAACAAAGAAATAATGTACGTTCCTTTAACGCATCGCCGCTTAAAACTAAGCCGGTTACAACTGTTCGAGGCGCTATGAGGGATGTCGAAAAGCACCAAAAATTATTTTGCAAGGGACTTAAAATGTTGAGGTTTTTTTTTACCCAATCAGAAAAAGTCGTGCTATCCAGTGCGGAGCAGCCGAGTTTGGAGCGATAATGGAAGGCCTTAGACTGTCCGTAAATTGGTGAACCCACATTCGTTTCCTTCGTTTAGTTTCAGATTTGCTGGGCGAAAATAATCGCTGTCGCAGAAGCAGCAGCTGCAGCGGTCAAAATAAACTGTTCTTGTTCGTCCATATTGATCTTCTCACGTCCCAATTTGATCATGTGATAATCATGTGACATGAAAT
The DNA here is from genome assembly GCA_004794575.1 of Lanistes nyassanus. Lineage (NCBI taxonomy): Eukaryota > Metazoa > Mollusca > Gastropoda > Architaenioglossa > Ampullariidae > Lanistes > Lanistes nyassanus. Next base: position 260,172 of record SMGT01000506.1, on the reverse strand, counting down.
GTTGCAGGCGTCTTGCAGAGTGTAGGGAGATGTCTCCAAAAATGTTTCCTCTCAAAGTTGAGAGGATTGCAACGTGTAAGTAGCCCTTTACGCAGATTCATGTACAACCAGCGAAATGATAGATAAGTTTCAGACACAAAATCTATCTGCGCGTGGCACGCTCGCTACTGCACGCCCTGCATAGCCAGGGTGACGCAATGAATCCAATACGTCACAGGCAAAAGTAGCTACGTCATAAAGCGAGACTGTGATTTGGACACGAAAGTCGATAGAGCCATTTTGTCGAAAGCTCACACACCTTCAACACAGACGTCTACAACGTCCATGCCTTAAAACAAGTACGAAGGACAGGAATCTGGGAATGTCCTTCAAAACCGACAGTCGCCAGAGAGAGCCAGGTCTGTCGTCAGAGCCCGGGAGGGCTACGTCAGAGGAAAAACACGTCCACAACCCCAAGGCCATCAAGGAAAGACTGGGCAGCATCCTGCCATATCGGTTCCCCCTCATTCCTCCTATCCCCCTCAGACAGCCCCCGCGCGACGGGATCGACCGCTTTGATACCAGCAAACTCCGCGACTTTCGTTTGAGTGACAAAAAGCGGCACATTCTTACAGGATGCGTGTAAGCATGGTTTGTCTTTTAGAATATAATTTAGATCTCCCACACTAATTATTATGTATGCACTTCTTTATCTATGTATTTATAAGTGATTTATTCTGCGTTCTTTTTTTCATTGTTGCTGTAATGCGCTTGGAAGTTTAAAATAGAGCTACACACACGCGCGTGCGCGCACCTCCCCCCCCCCCCC
>SMGT01000506.1:240371-259340 GCA_004794575.1 Lanistes nyassanus | reverse complement strand
CCCCCCCCCCGCCGACACACACACACACACACACGCACGTTTACCCTCTTATCTATACAGACCAAGTGTTGCCAATACCACGTTGTTTTAACAGTTTTTAGTTTAGATATTGAGCCTTAATTACAAGCTGCTAGCTGTCTTTTTTCGATGCGAATCCGAGGTCTGTCGTCATTAAATTTTTTAAACTGTGTACATTGGCTCTCTTGGAAGACGTATTCTACGGCCAATGTCCAAAAAAGAGGTCTGTAAACACAGGCCACCAACCTGTTGTCGTTACAGATCTCAGCGCTATGTCTGGCCGTCCTTAGCTTGACCCATTCTTTAGCAGGCAGGTGCTTAGAAAGCTTCCACTGTCGTTTTTCACTCTGTGGCATTCGCGATTTTGCGTGAGGGGGGAGTACATGAAGGCTAACGGAGAGGGTTCTGCATGTTCCCTAGTGCGAAGACGTCTTCTTGCATTTGCACGTCGATGGCTGCACAGCTTGTAAAGCACAAAGGACTTCGCGCATCTACCAAGACTGTGTCTGCAGGGGTGGATGGAGGGAGAATGGGGTGTATCTCAGTTCTTGATCGTGCTTTGGGGCAAAATTCGATACATTTTGTTCTCGTAACCTACGTTCCATTACACTCAGATTGAACGTCATGCTTCGTCCTACTGTTGCTACTTCTCAGAGCTTTAAACTTCCTTCATAACAACACGTGAGATACCTGTTCTAAGACATCCGATGACGTATCGTGCTACTTTCTTCTTAACATCCGTTGAAAATAAAAAAAACAGCGCTTTAAGAAGAGAAAGGCTGTTGATTCGAAGGATGGGAAGAAATGTTTGAACAATATCGATGTTTGGCGAATGTTGAAAAAATCATGAGTAAACTTTAAAAAGGATAAACATCGGGAAAATATTATCTGGATACTTAAAAATTTAACACAGCTTTTTATCCAAAATGTACAATCCAGATAGACAATAATAGAGCAGTAACGATTACAAACACCTTTTTCCGCGGATGAAAAAGTAAGGGTGAGCGCGCTTGAAAAAAAATGTCTAATACGCAATAACGACAGGTGTGCTTAACCGTCGTCTAATGTGTCAGAAATCTGATCGCTGCCTCCACGTAACAAATGTCCATTCCAGACTGAAGACTGCAAAGGAAGCTATGACTTCTGCCCGGACATACAACGAGACTCACCCGATAGACGACACAGAACCCATACTGGCGGGGTTCATGCAAAAAAGCGAGAAACACAAATTTGCGGTGAGTTCGCACCTTTCTTTTAGATGTAATAAAGCTGACTCCCAGCATGAGTTTTACTAATTTACAACAACACTTTTTTGTCCTACAAGCCTACTTTTTCTGTCATGGTAAAGTAGTTCTGTAACACACGCCTGCACGCACACTAGCACGCACGCACACTAGCACGCACGCACGCACGCACGCACGCACGCACGCACGCGTAATCATAATCTGCAAGCGTTCCAAAGGCGTTGTAGGATACAAGCATGGCGAAGGTTGTAACTAATGCACCCGCGAGGAGTTAAAACTGAAGCGCAAATAATCAATGAACATTTATCAAAGACGGGGAAACGTCCGTATTACTTTTTATAAAATAAAGGAATCCTGATTGATTCGCGTTACCCGTTTTCGCTTCCTCGGAATGGAACATGAGCGGAGTTCCACTGCCGTGTGATTTACAGGTACTCGTTTCGTTTACATGCCGTGCAAACAGCGGCTAACTTCTCCGCATGCCGTAAAACTTTCTCTCACCCTACGCACACTTTCCGCAGCCTTTATGGTGCTTCCAGCAAGTAAACTCTCAGCGGTGTCAATCTGCGGCAAGTTCTGAACATTGTGCGCATGTGCTAGGCTAGAATCTGCATCTAGAAGAGACGGGACGGATAAATCACTACAAATGCTCCTTTCGGTCTATAAAACCGAAAACTGTCCTCTCTTTTTCAGTCTCGGTCCTTCACAATCCGCACTGGCTGGTCTTGCTACCTGTACTAAAATATCCTTCCTTCCTTTAATAACAATACTACAATCCGTGCGCATTGTATTGTGCGCTTGTATTTACGAAGGCGAGCCTTTTCTTATACGTGTGCGTGCGTGCGTGCGTCTTTGTGTATGTGTTAGTTTTCGCTGAAGGAGAGAGAAGTCATAACGTTCACACGGACATGCGAGGTGCATTCATGCATTTATGCGCCTCTGCGCGGGTGACTCTTTTGCTGTGTACGAAAGTTGGTTTCATACCGTTTTTTCTTTTTTCTTTTTTTTTTTTTTTGGCTGGGGAGGAAGGATGGGTGGTTGATTAACGAGGGGGAGTCAAGAAAGGGAGGCTTAGTACTTCTTTCCAAAGATGTCACTGTGGGCGTGTTTACGCGACTGCGTGCATCTTTACGTGAGTGTGGGCGCGTTTACGTGATTGTGCGAGTATTTAAATGACTGTAGGCGTGTTTACGCGACTGATTGCATCTTTACGTGAGCGTGGGCACGTTCACGTGATTGTGCGAGTATTTAAATGACTGTGGGCGCGTTTACGCGACTGCGTGCGTCTTGACGTGAGTGTGGGCGCGTGTACGTGATCGTGCGGGTATTTACGTGACTGTGAGAGTATTTATGTGACTGCGTATTTATGGGACTGTGGTAGTATTTACATGACTGTGAGAGTATTAATGGGACTGTGCTAGTAATTACGTGATTGTGCGGGTATTTACGCAACTGTGCGAGCATTTACATGACTTTGAGAGTATTTACGTGAGTGTGCGAGTATTTATGGGACTGTGCGAGTATTTATGGGACAGTGGGGGTATTTACTTGACTGTGACAGTATTTACGTGAGTGTGCGAGTATTTATGGGACTGCGCGAGTATTGATGGGACTGTGCAGTAATTACTTGATTGTGCGGGTATTTACGCGACTGCTCGAGTATTTACATGATTGTGAGAGTATTTACATGATTGTGAGAGTATTTATGTGACTGTGCAATATTTGACTGTGAGAGTATTTTTGCGACTGTGCGAGTATATATGGGACTATGGGAGTATTTACATGACTGTGAGAATATCTGTGTGACTGTGCGAGTATATATGGGACTGTGGGAGTATTTACTTGACTGCGCGGGTCTGCAGCTGAACTACATCTACCTGAGGGAGCAGGTGGAAAGCCGGCCGTTCGCTCCGATCCAGTCGCAGTGGCTGCAGAACATCTTCATGCTCATCCCGACCCAGCTGCTCAAAAACCGACACCTGGCGGAGATGAGGAGGCTGATGACAGAGGAAATAGTGAACGACTACTTTGAGAGCATGAAGCTGGCCAGCGGTAGGTGTAGTCAAGCACCTGTTCAGCCTTTATGTCAGCCCTTTGTTTTCTCTCGTTTCTTTCTCTTCTTTCTTAAATTCGCTTCACGTTTTTGCTTAAATAGCCTTTTTCTTCCTTTGGGGGAAGGGGAGAAGAGTTGTTTTGTTTTCTCTCCCATAATTTTTATTCCAACCAGTCTTCTTTTCAACAAGGCCAAAAAAGATTCGACGCTGTCTGTAGTTTTATAGTTTGGTGGACCGCATTAAATAGTCATGCTTTACTGACCTTTGCCGTGTTTGAAGCTAAGATGGGTGAAGGTAAGTTCTGTTGTACACCCTTAACAGTCACTGGTTGTAGCTGACAAAACTGTCAGGATAACGGCTTCTGAGAATTGCATCGTCTTTAAATGTGATGCTGTTTTCAAGTCTGTTGTCCAGTTAAAGTTAAAGCAATATCACAAGCCTTACTCAGCCACATACTTGCTGACTCCAAAACTCACACATCTACTCTAATAACTCACTGATTAACCCATTCACCCGCAACTCCCTCGCAACCAACCAACCAACCAACCAACCAACCAACCAACCAACCAACCAACCAACCAACCAACCAACCAACCAACCAACCAACCAACCAACCAACCAACCAACCAACCAACGTGTCTAATGCCATTTTTCTTTGCCGATCCAATAACAGCTACTCGAGTACCTTTAGATCTAACCTAACCATATGATTACTTCATCCCCCCCCCACCCTTACCACCCCGTTCATGGGACAGTGCAACAAGTTTTGATCAAGAGTGACCCCACCAACAGATGGATGATAGACGAACCGGCGGGCCCACCTCCTGAAGAACCACCGTGAGTAACCATTTTAACCCTGGGGGTTAACCAAGTAAATCTATGACTGACGTTTCCTTTTAACTTGCCTGAGTAATCTTTTTATTTTAAAAAATTAGGGTCTTAGCCATGTTAACCTACGTTAAAGAGCAATCGATGTACCCTGCATGAATAACCATCTTAATTTTTGCGTTTTTTTTAGACTACAATAACGGAAAAGCAGCCCTTTTAATAGTGTTTACATACACGAATAACCCTTTTAGTCTAAGTGAATAGTCTTAACACTTGCTTTAACAACCCATTTAAACTATTTAAACCACCATTTTAACCTAATTAAATAATTACTTAATGTGCCTGAATATCCATTGTAATCTATTTCAGTAACAAATGAAATGTTAATCTGCAAACGTGCAGTGTTAACCATTTAAACAGTATTAAAGAACTAATTTGAGTTGCACGACTAACAGCTTTAAAATGTGTAAATAGTTATGGAACTTAGGTGGGTATCTATTTCAACTATGTGCGAATGAGAAAGCTTTTTCGTGTACTTTAGTCTATTCCATCAGAATCAGAGCAGACCCAAAGCGTTTTTAAAATCTATTCACTCTTCACGCGCTATTTGAACAGCAGCCGTGTGCGCAGGAGTGTTAAAATTAAAGACATGCTGAGTCTTCTCAGTCCTGTTCTAACGCCAACTTACGAAACTTTTAGCGCCAGGGTTTAGCTGACGTGACTTCAGGCGAGTTGAGATAACTGGGAGCATCAAGTTACTATGTATAATCAAAGGGAAAGCTGACAGACCTATGCGAGTGACACAGGTTTTCATTTCATACACGCGGGGAATGGGGTGGGGGGGGGGGAGACACGAGCGACTTCCGACCTTTTGGCCATTCCTTGGAATTGAGATACTTTCTGACCGGGTACCACCGGAACCACTGTCGCTGCCTGTCTTCTAAATTTCAGGATCTTTTAGGATCTGTTTCTTCTTCCTTCAGGCTCCATTCCTTATTTCAGCTTTCGCATGGACGTTTGTATTTAGCTCTTCCTGTCAGAATTGCCCCGTACCTGGGAGGGTCATGCATGACGTGGCCGCGTCTGGCTGCAGATTGCGTTCGTTGATCATTTATGTTTGAAATTCGAATTGCATGTGCTGTCTTATTTCTGTTGCGGAGCTGACAAAAAGGATTCATGTGCTAAATAATGCCATTGTCGATTTTTTAAAAAAAGCAAAAGAAACAGGCTATATAGCGCAAACTTTCCCTTGCTCAGCCCCGAATAAAAGAAAATCTTGGACCCCTGCCAATGGCTGAGCACTTTGGCCCCGTGGCTCTGTACTACGGTAATTCTGGCTCCCCAAGCTGGGACCTGACGGGGCCTCGGAGGCTCGGGGGCCCTGACAGGTTTAATGGCTGCCTTACCCTGGCGGCTGCTCTGCCTCACTCTCAAAGTTAATTTCGTGTACTTGTGCTAATGTCTGACTTGTACCAGCACCAGAAAGTGCGTGGATGTAAAGAACATACGGTCGAGCAAACGAACCAAACATACCTTCATGTGCACAGGAATTTTAGAAGTGTGAATATCTAATCAATGATTATTCCATAGAATGTTTCATCCGTGAAATTTAATAAATATGTACGTATATGTACATATCATTACTGTAAATGAAAAGTAAAGCATTGGAGTGTGCATCCTTCAGCACCACCCCTACCCCACCCCTTTTTATAAATCTCCAAATCGGCGAAGTCGCTAATTACGTCTAGTCAAGCCGCTATCGTTTGTTCTCGTTGTGAGCGTGACACGTGCTGTGACTTTTTGTGACGTCAACAGCGTCAAGGACTATTCTGGGGACTGGCACGAGAGGTTTGTGGAGAACCGCGCGTTTATTGAGGAAAACCTTTGCCAGCTTAATCCTTCGGTGAGGATGCTTCTCGATTCATGCCAGAAGACCTTTGGCGAGCAAGTCCTTGTTGATATCTCCAAATACCGGTATGTTTTGGAAGCTACAGCAAGCGTGCAGAACAATGCGTAATACGTGGACTGTGTAGTTAGTCGTGTTTGTAATAGCGTGTCGGAGAACAATCATCCCTTTGTTCTTCATGTTGTCGTCCGAGGGGTTGCTCAGTTTGTATCTACGATGCGGTCTTTGTATCAGTGAAAACCATTGAAATTTTATCCTTTATTCTTTCTTTTTTCCCTTCGTCGGTCTTCTTTTCTTTTTTCTTCTTTGCTGTCTTTTTACTTGAACCTCTTCTCTGGTCGTCTTCTTGTCACGCTCTGTTTCTTCATTCCTCTCATTCTTGTATTTTTTAATTTTCCTATTCGTTTTGTTTTTGTCCTCATTGGTTTTCTTTCTTTTCTTCATTCCACTGTTGTCCTCCTTTTCCATTTTTTCTTTTTCAAAACTTCATTCCGATCTTTACGTCAATGCACTTTTAACTTCAGTATTATTTGATCATATATCTCTTTCTCCTATCCTATCGCAATTAATCCCTCCCCCAGAGCTCCCCATCTCTCTCTCTCTCTCTCTTTCATTCTCTCTTTCTCTGTGTATGTGTGTGTGGTTTTGTTCCATACGCTCTTTCCATTTTATTCAGTCGCCTCCTTTTGGTGTTGAAATGTTAATTGATTTATTTCTAATTGTCTGCCTTTTGTGCTTACATCCCTCCCTTCCATGTGCACCTGCGTAAATGTTTGCGTTTTGTGTGTGTATAAATGCACTTGTCCTTGTATTGGTCTGTGTATGGGGGCGGTTTCCTTTTCAGTGCTCAGGGTCCCAAAGAGTTTGACGACATGAAAACCGGCGTCTTCAACGATGTGAGCCTCATGGAGAAAACATTGATGATGGAGTTGGTGATAACTTTCCATTTTCTTTCTTTCTTTTTTTCTTTGGTTAGATATGAAGGAACTTGCGAGACAAGTAACACACGCATAATGCCAGCAAAGAGAATATAACATCAGTTGCATTTACTGCCCTTTCCATTTCTAAATATCAGCTAGAAGCATATTTTAAATATTTACAAGACTTGACTCTCCAAGGTTTGAATGAACAACGTCCGCTCCTTTCGTCAAGCCTTCAGCAAAATATATTTGCACCTGGGTTTCAAGGATGTCAAAGCCGTGATGCCACTGTCTTTTGCAGGTGGTTTCCTGCAGCCGCGGCTCTTTTTGCCGACCACAAAGCCGTGATAAGACCAGAGAAAAGAGCACAGTTTTTCAACTGCGTAAATACGCTTATGTCTCTGCAGGCGAGTAACTGAATGCATCAGGCTAAATAAAGTATAGACTTGACTTGTGTGAAGGATTTTTGTTCCGACCATATGCTAGGGTTTGTTGCATTGCTTGTTTTTTTTTTTTGTTCTGTCCGTCCGTCCGTCCGTCCGTCCGTCCGTCGGTCGGTCGGTCGGTCGGTCGGTCGGTCGGTCGGTCGGTCGGTCGGTCGGTCGGTCGGTCGGTCGGTCGGTCGGCTGGGTGCTTTGTGGGTCGGTTTTTTTTGTTTCTTTGTCTTGTAATTGCTCAAGACTGTAACATATTTTGTTTCCTCTGCACTTTCATCCGCCATTTACACACTTGGATAGTGGAAAGAAAAGAATTGAATGTTTACTTTGAAACGAGATGGACAAAAAACTACATGATGGCTAAGTACTAGAGTTTCGGCTTGAGACAGAAGGTTTCTGTATTTTGTAGCTGAAAGACCTCATCTATCGGACGTTGGTGCTTTTTGAGAAAACATTTGTGGAAGGAAATTCCATGATGCTACCAGACCTGAAATTAGAGCTGGTACTGGAAGAAAACCAGATGACCTTTTACCCGACTCAGGAAGACTATGTCGAGCTCATCGACTCCATTATCATTACTGTCTGCAAGGCGATGCGAAAGGTATGCCGCCTTCGGTTCTATCCGATGTGCTCACGGGGACCTACACAAGGGCAATCAAGCACGATCACACACGCGCGCGCGGGCGCATGCACGCAAACACACACGAACAGAGAGAGAGAGAGAGAGGGTGGGGGAGAATGATAGAGAGAGAGAAAGCAGAAAGAAATAGAAGGAGAGAACGATAGAATAATAGGGGGAGAGTGTGAAGGTAAACGGGCTGTATGTTTACTTTTTATTCGTTTGTTTATATTGGGGAGGTTGGAGAGGAGAGGGTGATGAAGATGTTGTTTGGGGAAGAGGAAGAGGAAATATATGTTGTCATAAGAAGAAGTTTTTAAACTTAAAAAAAAAACGCTACCCCATTGCGTTAAAGCAGGTTCACATGGTTTTACGTTGTCAAATGAAAGCATTGGGAACAAACTGTACTATCTACACCCGCAACAAAAGTGGGGCATCGTTTTGTCAAGATCTGTGGATCGAGAACCAGGCTTCCCTACAGTTTCAGAAAGGAAAAGCTGTGAAAAACCACTGAATCGAAATTGAAAGAAAAACCTTTTTTCCATTGTAGTACTACAGTTGTTTACTTTCTGTCGATGTTGTCATACCGTGTAAATCGCACATAAGTAGATAATGGCTGACAGGGTGGTTGTGCACACGTCCCTGACTCACTCAGCAGTTAAACACCAGCTGATGTTTTCGAACCCTTCACGTTTCCATCATTTCATGCGTCTCTACAGGCCTGAACACTGTGAACACAATCTTGTTCAGGCCTGAACACTGTGAACACAATCTTGTCCAGGTTCCCCAAATCTACGCCTTTCTGGAAGGAGGTGCCGCCACTGAAGACTTTGTGGATGTCAAGCTCGAGCCTCACCTCCGCTCATCAGTGGAGGCCAATGTGAAGAAGGTGCAGATGAGGTACCTCCAGGGTCCCCTCGACAGGCTGCAGCAATACGGTAAAGGCGGTCGCGCACTAGGCGTCAAAGGTCACCATCCTCAGGGACGCGACCAAAATACCAGGATGCTTCTGGGCCCAGTTTCAGGCGAGCTACAGGCAGTCCTGTCTACTGGGGTTGGCGAGGCCCTGCAAGGGATGCCAGAGAAGCACGATCGTTCTGATTTGCTCGTGATTGCCCTACAGTCCTGTGACATCCTTTGTAGAGCCTCGCAGAGTCAATTGAGCGAACTGCCGTGTAGCTCTTATCATGGGTTCTACATATTCTGGATTGCTAGCAGACGAAGAGCTTCCCGTAAGTTCTGTTTCAGATCGTGGCCGTACTGCGGTCGACCAGGGCTTGGTTTGGATGTACTGTTTAGTTGAGAGCTTGTGGGGGGGGGGGGTCTACGTCGAGGTCACCCACGTTCATCGTCAAGATACTTCTGTAGGGTCAGCGTACGACATGTGAATTTAGAAAGAACTGAATGCATTTTAAGATGTGCCCAGTAGGCTGTGCCTATGGTAACACGACAGTAAATTTATACGAGCAAAATCAATCCTAGAAATGTATCTTAAAATGTATCCTTAATGTATCCTAAATGTATCCTAAAGTGTATCAATCTGGGCAAAGACGGTAACCAATCCTCCCGCGATGCTACTGGAGGGCGAAATAAGTGTCATCTGACGGTGACGTGTCAATGCCAGAGTCCACGAGAGGCTTGGCGTTGGTCTCTACAAGCAGACAGCAATCCAGAAGTACATATTATCCGTGTTCTCGTGAAACGCACCCTGACCTCTCACAACTGCCAGCACCCGAGGCTTTTGTCGCGTTCCCTGACAATCTGGCCTTTTGATGATAATGTCTGTTGCTGGTTGTGCACGTTTCTTGATGATACATCACCAACCGATGGCTTAGAAAAGGTTCACAAAAAGGTTCACACACGCACGCATGCACGCACTCAGGAACACACACACACACCGCTTTCCGGAAACGACGTCAAATTCTACGAGTCGTCTACTCTAGTAAAGGTACATCTTTTACTGAACACCAGCATGTTACATTGTCCACATATAAATACCGTATGCATATTTTATTCTATTATATAGTCTGTGCTATCATAATCCTCAGTTACATTTTTTTAAAACTGCTTAGACACTTCTAGAAACTGGAAAGTGCGAGAAACTTTATTCTGCTGAAGAAATAACAGATGCAAAGCTATTTAATGCGAACTGTAAGTACCAGAATCAGCGATATTTTTCTTTCGCACACATTTTATTACTCAAGAAAAACCAGAAGTTCAGAATGACTGCGCCATACCACACAGCGAAGCACAAGAGGTGGGGAGCGAAGACGAACGAACGCAAATCACCATCGCGACCCAGACCGATAAAATATGTTTACAGCTGCTCAAAGAGAGTTTCTTGACAAGAAGTTTTCCATGATAGACAAAAAAGGGCGGAGGCGTCTCAAATCAAATGGAAACGATTAAACGCTTGAAAGTTTCAAACTACTTGAAGCCTGAAATAAACAAATGCGGTTGACACAATGTGGTTTTTTTTTTTTTAGTTGGTGCTTCATAGCCATGGCGTAACATCTAAACGGGGGTCACAAGGGCCAAATAAGGGAGGCAAATTTTGACTGTCGATTCGGTAATTAGCCGGCTTTGACGTTAAAACGTGTGCGATGTCTGTTGTATCATCTGTGAGAAGATCCGATTACCACTGACCTTTTGAGTGTAACGGGGCGAAAAGTCGAAACAAGCAAACGAATGATAAAAAAAGGAAAGAACCTGTAGGCAGTCAGGTACTTTTGTTTCAAGTAATTGGAGCTATAAAAGTTGAACAGGAAATTTATTATCTTAGTCTGTCTCGTGATCTTTGGTATTTTGAGTGTAGGCATTTTGCATCCAAATGGCATTTTGCCCTGTCTTGCCCTAAAATTTGCTATAATTATCTAACAGTTGAAGAATATGACTTTCTAATTAACGGAGAGGGCCTAGCCATGGTTACCAAATTTCTTCAAGAAGAGCACTCGTTCAGTGAGCTGACAAAGGTAAGAGAATTTTTTTTAAAGATCGTGTTCAGCAAGAGAAATTTTGTGTACTTAAACACACACTAGCAACTGTGCATGGGAGTAAACTTTGACTTTCTACCTAAGGCTGTTAATTACTTTTATTCTTGCCTTAAAGCAGAATGTCAAGGAATTTTGGTAAACATACAAGAGTACCTGTAGGTTCTAATGTTAATAGAATGCTAACGACTTCAATATTCTACCTTTGATCATGGCTTCAATATCATGCCTTTTATCATGACTTCAGTTTCGCGTTTGTGTTGCCACCGTAATTAATTATCTGGGTTTGTTTTTTAAATTTTTTAAATCTCCGAATGGTATATCCTAAAACTGTCCCCTGCACATTCAGGCTGTCTGGTCGTCCTTTCTCGGCTGTCTCTCGCAGGAAATCAGGGACTACTCTGACACAGTCGTTGACATTCTAAATGAGAGTACCCTGGAATACTACGACCTCTTCCGCCTCGACCCCCACAGTCTCAAGATGGAGCTGGTGGATGCAACCAAAATGCTCGTCAAAGTTCTTCTACAGCACGTGGTGACAGAACACCGCGAGGAAAACCTCAGGTGGGGCAGAACCCGCGTACCCTGTAGTACACGAAGGTAACTGGCATGTGACTCTCGCAGTGCCGTAGCGTCCGGGAAGAAGTGTTCTGCAACGGCATTGGTTTCTGCGGGTACATGAATTTTCTAGCCATCTTGTAAGGGGCACTGAATGAAAGATCTGGAAGTTGCTTCATAAAGCTCGCGCATAAGACCTGGGGATAGTTCCAACATACCCCTAAAAGAAAATGTGCCCAAGTTTTTACCCAAGAAAAACACCTAATTCGTCTTTAAGTAAAGGACATATTCGCCAGCGCATTTTTGTCCCGTACATACATTTGTCCATAACACTTTGAGACAAGTTGCTGTACGACCAGCGACCGTTTTCCATCTGATTTTTTCTTTCTTTCTTTCTTTCTTTCTTTCTTTCTTTCTTTCTTTCTTTCTTCCTTTCCCTTTCCCTTTCCCTTTCCCTTTCTTTCTTTCTTTCTTTCTTTCTTTCTTTCTTTCTTTCTTTCTTTCTTTCTTTCTTCCTTTCCTGTCCTTTCTTTCTTTCTTTCTTTCTTTCTTTCTTTCTTTCTTTCTTTCTTTCTTTCTTTCTTTCTTTCTTCATGTAAACGAGATACAAACTGCTCCGGCACCACAGCCCTGACGAGTGCACCGCCATTTGCTGACGTCACTGTTGTTGGGATGGGGTGGGGTGGGGGCTGTAATCAGTCTCTGGTTGGATCTATCGGCCTCGTTTTCAGACTCTGCAATGAGTTCCAGACCATGGCCACTCGTGCCTTGACGCCGCCCAAATGCACGGAGGAGCTGGTTGATATGATTGACTACGTCACTGACTGCCAGGCTGTTGCCATCCCGAAGATGATCAAACGGATTCAGGTGAATGTTGTTTGAATGGAGTCTGTTTGCTTCTTAGTTATATTTGTTGTTTGTTTGTTTGTTTGTTTGCTTGTTTTCCTCCAAAGGGCTTTGCCGGGGATGGGTTGCAGCTGCGTAGTCAAGGTGCTGGCATCAGTGAGTCCTGATAAGGAACAGAGAGCTAGGTTTATCACGTCTAGGTGTGTGACTGAGGGACATTGTGCCTGTTATAAAACAGCGGACCGAACTCAGCAACCAGTTTTATTCTAGACAGTATGTCTTAGCCCAGTCTCTAACACTTAAATCTCCGACCGGAGTGTGACGGCATTTTTTTTATCTATTTACAACCTGTTAAAAAGAGTACTGGGCTTCTGGGTAACATCGTGCATCAAATTAAACCTTCACGTTTACACTGTAAATAACATAAGCTGAGTAGTCGATGTTTACACTGTAAATAACATAAGCTGAATAGTCGATGTTTCAACTGTAAATAACATAAACTGAGTACTCGATGTTTACACTGTAAATAACAGAAGCTAAGTACTCGATGTTTACACTGTAAATAACATAAGCTGAGTAGTCGATGTTTACACTGTAAATAACATAAGCTGAGTACTCGATGTTTACACTGTAAATAACATAAGCTGAGTACTCGATGTTTACACTGTAAATAACATAAGCTGAGTCGTCGAATGACGCATACCGCGTTGTCAAGGGCCGGAAAAGATCTTTGTATGTCGACGTTCCAAACTTAGTTGAAATGTTTTCAACTTTCATAATATCACGCACACCATAGCGTTCATGTCTTCAGGAGGGAGTAAACCTTTCCCCTCGAAATTCGTGTCTGACCTCCATACTTAAAGTGTTGTTTACGCAATACCTTTTAGGATTTCTGTATGCCCCAGTGCTCGGAGTATGGATAATTGTTTTGTTAGCGTGGACGTCGCTCTTCCTCACCTTACCCTTCCAGAAGCGGGATGAAGCACATCAACAAACCGCTTGGTTACGCGGAGTTCGATCTCTTACAAATTGTCTCTGTTCCTGCTCCTAGGAATGCGTGCGCCATCTGCTGTATCTCGTGGACGTCCATTTTTTCGAAGAACGCGACATAAAACTTCACAAAGACGTCTTCAACTGGCGAATCGAAATTCTGTCCATTTTCGAGCAACACGATATGGTAAACTCAGTTTCTAACTGATTTCTTCTATGTATTTGTTAAAGTCACTGTCTGTTCCACGTGGAGTTTCAGTTTTAAAAAAAAGCTTTTGAAAGGTAACCTCCAGACGCGTAACCATTCTGTTTGGTTCAGACAAAGATATCAATACTTTATCTATCTATCTATCTATCTATCTATCTATCTATCTATCTATCTATCTATCTATCTATCTATCTATCTATCTATCTATCTATCTATCTATCTATCTATTTTTCTCGATCTATCTATCTATCTATCTATCTATTTTTCTCGATCTATCTATCTATCCCGTTTGAATCCATTAAATAGGCGATATTGAATTCATCTCTGCCTTCTCAGTAGGGGCTGTAGCGTGCTACCATGCAGCCTGCTATGCTAAGTCACCTACTGAATAAAGATCTGTCTGAAAACATACACATAAACATCGGCCAAAAAAAAAGGAAAGGAAAAAATGGAAAGTTGAACGGAAGACACAACAATCGAACACTGTATCTAGGTGCTGTCTGTCTGTCTGTCTGTCTGTCTGTCTGTCTGTCTGTCTGTCTGTCTGTCTGTCTGTCTGTCAATATACCCGTCTATTTTATTTATTCCACTTTACCTATCTACCTATGCATCTATCAACCTGTTTGTGTGTCTCTGTCTGTCCGTCCGTCCGTCCTTCCTTCCGTCCATCCATCCATCTACCTATCTTTCTATACACCCCTCCCTTCCTCTACTGCCCCTCAAACTCCACACCCACAAACTGACGTGGTTGCAGCTGGTGGCGGAGGCCAGACGCCAGGCAGAAAAAGCCCTGCAGCAGAAAACGGAGCTGACAAAGAAATCCCTAGAGAAACTCAGGGTGAGAATCGAAGAATTCCCCGACTACGACGAGGTGGGGATGATGCAGCAGTACGTCCATTCTGTGGCGAAAGTGCGTCGTCGCCTTCAGGAGCTGGTGGAGGCTGTAGAGTGGATCAACAAGGTCTGGGCTCTTTGCTCTTAATTAAGGCCTGTTCACACTACACGACTGTCGTCGAGCGATACTGGGAATGAGGGGCACTAGTCCCATTGTTCTATTTCTCCCTGCGCGAAAATGTCCATGTGTACTCAAAGAGGAAATTTGCGTAATCTTTTTATATCTGTAGGGCCATATAGCACTGGAACTTTCGCTGCCACTGCACAGGGCAAACAGTTGCTCTGAGTTTCATAGACCAACAGTCTGAATGGCTTGCGGCAGATCAGGGGCTGCAAGGTCTATCGCAGGCCAGCACAAAACTCTGTTTTCTTCGCTAATTTTCCAGTCTGAATCCCCTACAGCTCCTCCGCCTCTTCGGTGTTTGCTATAGAGAGAATGACAATGAATGTAGAGGCAGAGCAGAGTTCCTTCACTTACATTAGCTGTGCGGTACACCTGACGCCCTTTGCCCCCAGGGGATAAACTGTAGCCACTGGGAACAAAGTCAGTTAACGAGCGTTGTTAACGTTGACATTAAATCTGTTTCAAGTGGATTCTTGGCAAAATGCAGCTATAAACATCATTAACACGCGTGTCCACAGAATGAGATAAGAATTTAACGAGACTAAATAACAAGAAGATATTCTGTTCTGGCACTAGATAGGGCTAATACCCTACTTCCTCAACCTCCCTCCTCGAAATATTTTGCGGAAAGAGCATTTTTACGTTCGAACAGATGTCTGGTAGTGCCACCTGTGACTATGGTTCGCCAGGCAGCATTAGTGTTAAGGGAGGATAGCAGACGGTGGACTAAAGGGAAACTTTTTGATCGCTTTGCCGAGCACACGCTCACAGTTAAACTACGAACTGTCTTGAACCGTTTCAGGAGGAAAGGCTTCTCAAGTTCCCAGTCAGCGTGTATGCACTGGTGGAAGAAATCAGCAACGGGATAGATCCCTTTGCTCGCACCTTCAGTATGATCTTAAAATGGAAAAAATCAGAAAAGAAGTAGGTATTTCCCTGACTAGTGGAACGAGCGTAGTGTTTTCTTACAGTTCGAGTTCGCTTTGAGATGACTGCACTGCTTCCGTACGGCTCTGCTCAACATGCCCTGCTGAGACTGAACTGGTGTCACAGTACAGTGTTCTGCATGTCCTGCTGAGGCTGAACTGGTGTCACAGTATAGTGTTTTGCCTGCTCTGCTGTGACCGAACTGGTGTCACAGTGTTTTGCCTGCTCTGCTGTGACCGAACTGGTGTCACAGTATAGTATTCTGCATGCTCTGCTGTGACCGAACTGGTGTCACAGTATAGTGTTCTGAATGCTCTGCTGTGACTGAAGTGGTGTCACAGTATAGTGTTCTGCATGTCCTGCTGTGATCGAACTGGTGTCACAGTATAGTGTTTTGCATGCTCTGCTGTGACCGAACTGGTGTCACAGTATAATGTTCTGCATGTCCTGCTGTTACTGAACTAGTGTTCTGCATGCTCTGCTGTGACTGAACTGGTGTTACAGTATAGTGTCCTGCGTGCCCTGCTGATTGAACTGATGTTACACTATTATGTTTCACTGTGACCGAAGTGGTGTCATAATATTGTTATTGTGCCCTGCATGTTCCACTGTGACTTAAGTGGTGTCATAGCATTGTCATCTGCATGCTGTAAGGAGACTGAAGTGGTTTCTCACAATTTTATTCTGACTTTGATGTGATGTCGTTCAAGAGGTTGTGGGGTTTTTTCTCCGTCTGTCTGATGCATCCCCCACCTGTCGACAGACCTGCCCATCAGTCGGCTTCCCTGCTGTCTGTTAATTTCTTTCTTTCGATTTTATCTTTGTCTTAATTTATTTATTTATTTTCTTTTGCACAGCGAGAAATTAACGCTAAGTTTCTGCTTCCACTTTAATATATGCTGTATTTTTTCTAGTCACCTATTTCTTTTTTCTTTCGTCCATTCGTCCATTCACTCTCTCTCTCTCCAGGTGGATGGACGGCAACTTTCTGGACCTGGAATCAGAGAAAATCGACGCGGAGGTGGATGAATCCATCCGGGAGGTGTTCAAGCTGCAGAAGATCTTCACGAAGGATTTCAAGAAGAAGGAACAGGAGCAAGACGAGCGGCGGAGGGAGGCCAAGAAGGCCAGACAGAAGGCCATGCTGCTCCTGCAGGAAGGCAAGACTCTTCTTCCCGAGGAAGAGGAGGAGGACGTCAAGCCACCGGAAGCCATCCGCTTGTGCAACAACACCATCGTGGAAATGAAGAAGTTTAAGGTAGGGCAAAGTTCAGCGTCACCCTCGTGGCGTGCACGTCATGGGTTTAATTTTTAAGGCATGGCATCATCGCGCTATACTCTTGTAACAACGCAGCTTTGATGAAAACTGCCCTTTTTTTGGTTTTGGTCACTCCGCGTAGAGTTGGTACTCCAGTACCAGTGATTCAATAAAACGCATGCCAATATACTTCCTAGAGTTACCAAGCCGCAGTTTTGCTTTTTTACTCCCCTTTAACTCCCTTTTCGGAATTTTTGTTCACATGCCTGACAACATCCACATGATCACTTCTGACCAAATTTCTGTAAAGTTCACTTGCAATGGGTCGTGAGTTAGACCCTCTGTGTGCTTTCTTCTTGCAGGCGATCATACCTCTCATTCAGATCATGTGCAACCCTGGCATTCGCGATCGCCATTGGAAGCAAATGTCTGGCATAGCCGGACGAGACATAACTCCTGATGCTGGCACAACTTTACGGAAGGTCTTAAAGCTGGGGCTGGAGGAACACCTCAGTCAGTTTGAGGTCATCTCTGGGGCAGCATTAAAGGTGCCGTTTTTGTCATAAACTCGTATGGACTTTAGGTATCATATCTCTCTATCACTTGTCAACAACTCGAATGTTCCTATATTTCTTTAGTTTAGCGTAGTTTTGTTGTTGGTTTTTTTGTTTGTTTTATTTTGTTTCGTTTCTTTTTGTTGTGCTTTGGTTTTGTTCGGTTTGTTTCCTTTGGCTTTTGTCTGTTTCCTTGGTTTCGTTCGCTTTGTTTTGTTTAGTTGGTTTTTCTCGCTTTGGTGTTTTGAGGAAAAAAAATACTACAATAGAAAAATTTTTAAATTTTATTTTGAAGAACCAAACTTAGAGTCATTTTTATACATTGCAAAAGACTACCTAACTGATTTTTTGCTTGGTTTTGCTATCACTCTTATGACAATAGTAAGTTTTGAGAACTAATTTAACCACAGTTTCATGTTCGTAGCTGTTGACAAAGGCAAACCACTTTTAACGATACTTTCCACCCACAGGAGTATTCACTGGAAAAGGCCACGAATAAGATGAAGCACGAATGGGACGGCATCGTCTTTGCTCTGTCACCATACCGCGAGACCGGCATCTGCATCCTGGGCAGCATGGAGGAAGTACAGGCGCTCCTGGACGACCAGATCGTGAAAACACAGACCATGCGAAACTCTCCGTTCTGCAAGCCGTTTGAGGAGGACATCAAGGTCAGCTGTGGCAAACAGCGCCGTCAGTAAGCGATGTAGCGGTCTTCGCTGTGTCGCTTTTTTTCTTTCCTTCTTTCCTGACATCCTGCCCTCTTTCCCTCTATTCCTATCACGCCTTTCCGT
The DNA here is from genome assembly GCA_004794575.1 of Lanistes nyassanus. Classification (NCBI taxonomy): domain Eukaryota; kingdom Metazoa; phylum Mollusca; class Gastropoda; order Architaenioglossa; family Ampullariidae; genus Lanistes; species Lanistes nyassanus. The sequence continues at coordinate 241,171 of SMGT01000506.1, read as the reverse complement.
CTTTGTTTCATCTCCGATGTTCTTTCTTTTCCTTTACTGGAAGTGTTATTGGGTGTCTTTGTCCATGATGTCCTTATCGGATTGAACTACCAGGGCTGCTTCGAGATAAAAGGTAGATCTATATGTAATGGAAGAAAAAACACGAACCAAAACACATGATTCTCATCTGTGACGGATCTTTTTTGATTGAAAACGTCAGGGCATACAAGATCCTTGTCTATTGATGTTACGATGGGCGCCAACCGGCTGGTGTAAATCTCCCTCTTTCGATCAGGAGACTCCAGTGTCGTTCGATATCATTCTTCTGATGGGAAAGACGCCTGTGGAGTTTGGAAGACCAGTGTCGCTTTTCAAAGTCCCCCATCTTGCGTTCCGTCTCCCCTCTCCGATTGGAAAGACGCGTGTGCTGTTCGGAAGATTGGTTTCCCTTTATAACTTAGTCCGCTGATTGAAAAACGCTTGTGGTGCTTGGCCTAAGGAGCTGTTCTGTCCCAGGCTTGGGAGGCCAAGCTGGTCAGGACGCAGGACGCCATTGAAGAGTGGTTGAAGGTGCAAGCTCAGTGGCTGTACCTGGAGCCCATCTTCTCGTCGGAAGACATCATGCAGCAGATGCCGGAAGAGGGCCGTCTCTTCCAGTCCGTTGACAAGAATTTCAAGGATATTATGAGGCACACCGCCAGACGTCCTGAGGTAGGTTGCACTTTGGCACGCTTGAAATGCTTGAGACATTTTTCACATACAGAACAGTATCGTCAGTTTTATGTGTTTTTTCTTTCCTTTGTTTGTTTGTTTGTTTCTTT
>SMGT01000506.1:223155-233495 GCA_004794575.1 Lanistes nyassanus | reverse complement strand
GCGTGAGAGGCGTGGACATTCTGTTAGGTATTTCAGTACTTGTGACCTTGGTGACAAGCTTCATGATGCTGCTGTGATTTTCACAGGAGCCCGTGCAATATTGGTAACTGCCATTTAGACATGTAATAATGCTGAGATTTTAATACGGAAAGGTGTGTAACGCGCTGTGTTTGTGGTTTTAACTTAATTATGGAAAGAATGATCTTCCCAAATATACTTAGATGACTTACAGAGCGTGTCATACTTAACATGGTAAAACAACAGTTATTACGCTATTACGAGATCTGTTTAAGGAAATGCAATTTCTGACATATTAGTATTTAGAAGTTGTTTCAATTTTTCAGCAGTTTGATAATCGACAAAATAATTTCCTAGTATTTTTGTAAATTGTACGCGATGGCATGGAAACAAATCGTGAAGTTTCCTTCTGATATGTTCAAGTAATGTTGTAGACCTAATTATGTCTGTTCTCTCGAGGGATATCAAGATCTAATTATTTTATGCGGGTCTTTGGACGGGTTAACCTAAACATGAACAGATTAACGTTCAGACTTGAAGGTAAAGAGGTTAGGAGTTTCCAAAAAACGAACTTCGTCTTACACATCAGTTAAAACGTGTACAATATTAACACAAACATCTTGAGACCCGAAAGCACGTGGACGCGCGCTTATGAAAGGTCGAGGTCGTCAGGGGAGGCGATCAAACTGTTCGACAGCGTGTGGCTGTCAGGGACAGGGAACATCCAGGCGCTTTTGTCGCCTGGTCGGACGATATCGATTTCGGACGAATAGTGGGTGATGGGCTTTAACGCTGTTCCCGCTTTTTCACCTCCAACCAGGCGTGTCCAAGCTGAACGACTTCAACTGGCTGTCCCAGCTGCGTTACTACTGGGAGGACGAGAAGATGCTGGTGCGCATCACCAACGCTACAGTCAGGTATTGCTACGAGTACCTGGGCAACTCCCCCCGCCTGGTCATCACCCCGCTGACGGATCGCTGCTACCGCACGCTGGTTGGCGCGTTCTACCTGAACCTGAACGGAGCCCCTGAGGGTCCAGCGGGCACCGGCAAGACAGAGACGACCAAGGACCTGGCCAAGTCCTTGGCCGTGCAGTGCGTCGTCTTCAACTGCTCCGATGGGCTGGACTACATCGCCATGGGCAAGGTTAGTCGGCCTCAGGCTGGGGATGCAACTGCAGGGAAGCGGAGTATTGTTTCAGAGGAGCCAGGATGAAGTCTTCGGGAGGTGTGTAAGCCTGTGTGTGGGCTGGGGGTAGGGGGTGGAGAAGCATAAGCTGATACTATGTTAAGGTCAGAAGAGACCAAATACTTTTTTTGTATCAACCTGTCTGTTGCCATAGTACCGGTGCTTGCATAAGGTCTCTAAGGAACTCGCATTCTTGCGGTGAGCTAGAGGAGCTGCGGAGTTGTTCCCCTGGATGTGACATCGATTGTTCTAATGAAGTGCTGTCTAGAACAAAGTCGGGCTGCGCTCTCCCCCCTGTGTCTCTTTCTTTCCCTCCCTCTGATATTTAAGCCTATTTCTGTAGCGCAGTTCCCCCGAAGACCCCCGTGCGCTTTACAAAGAAAAGATTAAGAAAGGGAAAGAAACCAATAAGACAACAATAAGAAAACGAATTATATTATAATTATTAATTGTAATTTGCACCTTGAGGATTTCATGTATTTGTCCTATGTTGTGTTCGTCTTTGAATCCTAGTTGTTAGCACTCGCTTAGTGAGCGGGCTGACTACATTTAATAGGGATTCTCTGTATGCACACGTTGTGCACCGAGAGTCAGCTGTGTGAAGACTAGCGTCGTTATAAAAGAAAGGGATGGCAGATCTTTTTGAGGATCTGCTAAGTTCCTTTCTTTCGACCCTCTCTTTACTACGTGTTTGAGTACGGTAAGCTCCCTTGGTCACATTCGCCTGCATACGGTTATGTTGAGCGTTTCAAGTACTTCCTGTTAGATTGACAATAAGAAAACGAAACAATAAAATGCCAAAAAATAGACATCATCAAAGAAACATGAAAACGCATTAATAAACATATTACTATATTAATATAACATCTACATACGAGTGTGCTTATATCTATATATACACACATACAAACACAAGCGAGTTATAGTAACATCGTCAGGCAGAGCATAAGGCGCCATTGCGAGATCTCCTGGAAGTGATGCTGGTGCTGAAAAACCTACTTACAATAACAAGTCGTTCGTATACATAATGCGGCTGGATTTTACTTTCATATGCAGTTTTTCCAGTAGTTGTTGCAATAATGTTAAACGCAATTAACATCAATATCTGTACAAATATTTACAACTCGGATTTAATTCCGCAGTTTTTCAAGGGCTTGGCTTCCTCTGGGGCATGGGCGTGCTTCGACGAGTTCAACAGAATCGATCTTGAAGTGCTGTCTGTAGTTGCCCAACAGGTAGCGCAGCGTTTTTGTTTTCATTCCGTTCGAAGTTGTACCGTTTAAGTTTGTGTCGTTTAAAGTTGTGCCCTTTAAATGATTCGTAGCGTTTCGCCCAGAAGGAACAACTCTAGGACAGGGTGCCGTCTCAGTGAAGACATTTTTTATGTTTTAGATTCTCTGTATCATTCGAGCTGTTCAGGGCAAACTGGAGGAATTTATCTTCGAAGGCACCAAACTGAAATTGAACCCTAACTGTTACGTCTGCATTACCATGAACCCAGGCTACGCTGGCCGCTCCGAGCTGCCTGACAATCTGAAGGTGAGACAACTCTCTCTCTCTCTCGCTCTCTTTCCCCACCCTTCTTCCCCCTCCGTGCTCCCTTGATCTTTCGGCCTCCAATTTCTGTCTTCCTTTTTCTCTCCTGCCTTTATTTTTTTTACCTCCTTTCTTACCTCTTGCCCTGTATTTCGTCTATCCATCCTTTCCTACAGACGAATAGCTCTCTAACAATCGTAAACTTTATTTATTCTTTCTTTTCTTCCATTTTTCCTTCTATCCTCCCTTCATCCCATTACTTTTTGTTTCGTAAACTTTATTTCTTCTTTGTTTTCTTCCATTTTCCTCCTATCCTCCCTTCATTCCATTTTTTTGTTGTTTCTTTTCTTTCAGCACAATCCGGTATCTTTACTGTGTTATAAATTTACGACGGATGCAAGTCTAAATATTTGATCATATAATTTGTTGCTACTGATTTTCTGTATGAAATCTCTCCGTACCTCCCCACCCAAACATTTTCAGGAAAGGGCTATAACCCTGACCGTGTTCGCACTGTTCCCAGGTTCTCTTTCGGACGGTGGCCATGATGGTGCCTGACTACGCCATGATAGCAGAGATTTCGCTCTATTCGTTCGGCTTTCAGGACGCCCGCAAAATGTCCGTTAAGATCGTGACGACATACCGCCTGTGCTCAGAACAGCTGTCCTCGCAGTTCCATTATGACTATGGAATGCGTGCGGTCAAGGCCGTGCTGTCCGCGGCCGGAAACCTAAAACTCAAGTACCAGGATGAAGCCGAAGACATCTTGGTGAGGTCCTCTCCCCCTCGTATCACTCGTTCGCTGATTAGGGGCGGGGGTGGGGGTGGGGGCAGAGCTAAATAGGACGCTTACAGAATAAACAGAAGCTACATTGTTCGTTCCTGTTAGTAAATAACTAAACGATTTGTCGATTATTGATGCAGTTATTGTGAGGCTTATTGGGCGTTTTTCCCGCTGTGTGATTTCTGATGTGATATATTATGCTGATTGTATTTTTAACTTTTCGGGTTTTTTTTAAGTAGAAAAATCTTTTCTATAGGTCGTTATTTGAATTTGTCTTGTTGAGAGATTGCGATATCCAAAATCAAGCAATTAACACATAGATAACAGCGATTTTTTTAGAAACTGTAACGTCAAGCAATCAAAACGTGACGTCCAGTCAAACAAAACAAGACGTTCAGTCAATCAAAACGTCACGTCCAGTCAGACAACTAAAACGTCGGAAACTGACGCTTGACACAAACTGCAACATGTCAGGAAACAATTTATAATGCTGGGGAAAGGATTTCATGTTGCCAAGACCCTCTAAACTTTGAGAAAACATAACTTCGTGCTAAAGGAATATCAACATAAAATGTGTTTCAAGTCGCGGTGCTCTCTCTCTCTCTTCAGATTCTAAGATCAATCATTGACGTGAACTTGCCCAAATTCTTGGCACACGACATTCCTCTGTTTAATGGCATCATCTCGGATCTGTTTCCGGGCTTGCATCTGCCGGAAGCGGACTACAATATATTTTTAGAAGGCATGAAGGCAGTCTCAGATGAAATGAATCTGCAGTTTGTCGACTTCTTTGTGGAGAAGATCATTCAGATGTATGAGATGATGATAGTCCGACACGGGTGAGTGCGTTTAGTGGCTCTAAGTGTCAGTAAATGCCCGCATGCAGGAATCCCGATGTTAAGAACACTTTTAAAACGAAAAGACATATTAAGTATGTGTTCGTAGACGGCTGCTTCGATGTCTTCTGGTCTGGAAAATTTCCCTGATTGTCCCCTTCCCCTGCTTTAAAATTTCTCTAATCGGTTGTCCGAGGCAACATACTTAAAGAGAGTCAGCTTAAAAGCGTTTTCAAACAGTTTAAATCATTTGCTTTACGTTGTGCTCAATCTGTCTAAGCTAGGTGCCGTCACCACAAACTTAAGTCTGCCGACTGAAAAGCTGTGCCGTCACCACAAACTTAAGTCTGCCGACTGAAAAGCTGTGCCGTCACCACAAACTTAAGTCTGCCGACTGAAAAGCTGTGCCGTCACCACAAACTTAAGTCTGCCGACTTTTCAGCTAGCCCAAACTGCTGTTGCAGATTCATGCTCGTGGGGATGCCGTTTGGCGGCAAGACCAAAGTGATGCGCGTGCTGCAAGCAGGGATGACAAAACTGCACGAGAATCATAAAGAGTTCGAGAAGGTCATGCAGAGGACTGTCAACCCCAAGTCTATCACAATGGGACAGCTCTTTGGACAGTTTGATCCAGTCTCGCATGAGGTTTGTCTGCCCGTCCGTCCGTCCTTCCCTCTTTTCTTTATTTTTTGGTTTTGTTTCTTTCTTCCCTTTGCTTTCCTTTCTTTTTTGTTTGTTTTTTCTTTCTTGTTCTTACTTTCTCGCTCTTACTTTTTTGTTTCTTTGCGTCTTTCTTTTTTTTCTTTCTTTCCTTCTTTCGTAATACTCGTCTGTGAATCTTTTCGCCATCTCGTGCATGAGATCGTGCTTGCGTGCGCATGTGCGATGGAAAGAGAGAGGGAGAGAGTTTGAGAAAGGGACACAGAGTGTGCGCCACACGCGTGCGTGAGTGCGTGCAATGAATCCGTTTCTCGGCGGGCATGCGCAGTGGACCGACGGCGTGGTTGCCAACACCTTCCGGGAGTTCGCCTCCATAGACACGCCGGACCGGAAGTGGGTCATCTTCGACGGTCCCATCGACGCCGTGTGGATCGAGAATATGAACACAGTCCTCGACGACAACAAGAAGCTGTGTCTCATGAGCGGCGAGATCATACAGATGTCGGCCGTCATGTCGCTTGTCTTTGAGACGCACGACCTGTCACAGGCGTCCGTGAGTAGAGTTCGTTCAGTTTTTTCCGTACTTGAAGCAACTGCGATGGTCTGGTTCTGGAAGTGGTATTGAGAACGATAACGAAGAGATTGCGCGATGACCTGGGACAGAAAGACGATGACGATTGCGACGAAGAAGAAAAACAACGAGGAACAGAAAGAAGAAGGGGTGGGGGGGGAAGCAGGACAACAAGAAGAAGAAAAAAATCACCGATTCAGCATCTTTCTACAGCATAGAAAGCGAGTAGCTACTATAATCTTTGCGTCTTGGCGTGTACGAAATTTCTGAATTTATAGCGATAAAACTGTGCTTTCTCCTCGCGAAAGCCCTTTTTAAAAAAAAGTCGGAAATTGTTAATATATAAGTTTATGTTTCTACTAAATCTATGCCTGTTGAGACCTGCTGGAAAAGAGAAATAAAAAGTCATTAAAAGTTTGTGAAAAGAAAATTGATGTAATGGAAGGCGTTTTAAGAGACAACAGCAAGCTAGCAAGTAAATCAGTCAGTTGGACTTGAGATAAATGATTCAGTCGTCATGGCAGCTAAATTAGTCTGGTTTGTTCATCCGGAAACTTCTCGACCTTAATGGCTCCTCTTGAATTGAGACGTCCACCATTAGCTTCTGCTTCAGCGGCTTGTCGTGCACTTGGTGCAGGGTCTGGTTTCATGGGGTTCTTGTCGCCTGTCTGTGCCTAAAGGTGCACTTAAACGACACAGGCCGAACGAGCCTTACGGACGGTGTTATGACTTGAAGGACGGATACAAACAGTTGTGGAACCCAACCCTAGACTGCATAGTTCCATTATCTTTGCTTCCATCCTCAGCCAGCCACAGTTAGCCGTTGTGGGATGGTCTACTTGGAACCGACCACCCTCGGCTGGAGGCCCCTGGTCAAGTCGTGGTTCAACCACTTCCCCAGGACGCTGAAGGACTTCATACCCATGGTGGAAGCCATGTTTGAGTGGCTGGTAGACCCGTGTCTCGACTTTGTCCGCCATGAGTGCAAGGTGGGGTAAGATCTTCTCAGAGAGAACAATTCTCTTTCTTGTAATGTTGACGATTCGAGAAAAAAAAACATTCATGCATCAATGCAAAAAATAAAGAATGAGCTTTTTAGGTCGTAGGGGAGTGGGCGTGTATGGGACGCCAGTTTTCTGTGACCTAGCATCATGAGGGAGGTTCCTATCACCTCCCTCCTGCTGTCTTACCGTCCCATGGGTCAGCTATCCAGCTGAGTGAACTGGGGGAGTGTGTTGCTGCACACGGGCTCGAACCAGCCCACGGCTTCGCCTTCGGGTTCGGGGCCCCGTAACCACTCAGCCATCCGCGCCTATACATTCTACACATAGAAGGGGAAGACAAGTATATGTACACAAATATTATTACACAAACACGTCCAGTTATACGCTAATAAACACAGACATATACAATTCTATACCTAAACACATATTTTAGATTATGGCCCATACACACACCAGAGTAACCTCAGTATAGTAACAGACAGAACACTCTGTGCCTTCCCTCATCTCTGTCGTGTTGTCGCGCACTTGATGATCTTTTTGAGATAAAGCTATTTTCGTGTTATCTCCGCTATTTTTAGTCCTGTTTTCCCTACTTTTGGAACAACTCCCGCGAGGCTGCGTTTTTTACCAGTCACCATGTTGGTTAGAATTTCCCGTTTAGCTTTTTTTTTAATGTCTGATTTCAATTTTAACCAAAGCTTCCTTGGTATTTATAGACAACAACGTTAAACCGGATCTGAAGGTACCCCAAAAATTTGTTAGCCCTTTATTAGTATTCGAGTATTTTATTTAACTGGCCCTGACAATTAACTTTACACTCTCTTAGGAGCTCAAGACAGATGGATAAGGTTTCGTTGGATATGGGGAGGGTCTGGACTGTGGCTAGGGCCGCAGTGCTTGTCATGTGCTATGTACCTGTTTGGGTTATTTATTTATTTATTGCGCTGATTCCCAGGAGTACAGTGGCTGTGGAAGTTCTAACAAAGTGTGCTCCCTCATGCACTTGGTGGACATGTTGATGCATGTGGGAGCTACTGATATAAACGCTGCTACAAACAAGTATCTCCCTGTCTGGCTGCAGGTGAGATATTGACTTTTATGGGGCTGGAGAGGTGAGATTTGAGGTAAACACTGGCAGTAAATAAAACCTCATGATGTGACACGGCGTAATGACCTGCGCAGACCTAAGACCTTTGACCATGAAATGTTTTTCAGCACTAAAGAAAACTTTAAAAAAAAGACGTTCATTATTTCTTTGTTCTGCGAAAGGCTAAAAAAAGAGAGAGAAAGAAAAGAAGACAGGAAGAAAAAAAGAAAAGGAATCACAAATGAAAGGCTGGGGGTCTCTCAGAACGAATAAATGTATGGATATCACTGCAATATATACACAAAGGAGAAGCGCAAAGAAAAATAGACTAAGAGGAGAATGGATTTAAGAAAGGACCGAGAACTTTCAGGAGAGAGAGTGGGGGTTCAAAAAGGGAGGAAACAATGGGGTTAGAAGCAGGAGAGTCTTTTCGAATGGCATACCCCTTATACCTCAATTAACATTTGAGTGAAAAACTTACATACACCGCTGTCTTCAACGTCCTGAAAATATGAGCGGAAAAATGGAAATGGGTAACGAAATGATCAAACCGGTGACAACAATGGTTCTAACCACATTGAGTAGGTAACTACCCTTCTCTCCATCTCCTGTCTCTTTCTCCTCAGCCTCATGCCTTCCACACACAATTGTCGATGGTGCATTCAAAATGCAAGAAGTGTGTCTGCAGGAACGATTATATTGAAACTGAAATATGAGAGTTTTAATACCCTCGACAAGGATAGGGCTTGACTAAGTTTTCGTTTGATTTAGGAGGAATGTGCGAGGCTGGCATAGAACCTTCTTGTCTGAAATATCTTCACTGTTGACCACTGGTCTGGCTGATTAATTATCAGAGTTTGTCGTCCTCCTGACCTCCTAGAGCGTAGTGATATTCTCCATCCCTTGGTCCATCGGCGGGTGTCTGGATGTGGACGGCAGGAAGAAGTTTGACGAGTTCTACAAGAGAGTCCTTTCTTGTAAAGATGAAGCCTACCCGCTCCCGGAGGCGGTCGGCAAAGTGGAGGTACACCTGCCTCCGGAATTTGAATGCTTCGATGTCTTCTTTGAGGTGAATCTGCAATGACGTAATAAGGATGGTTCCTGCTTGGTTGGTTGGTTGGTTGGTTGGTTGGTTGGTTGGTTGGTTGGTTGGTTGGTTGGTTGGTTGGTTGGTTGGTTGGTTGGTTGGTTGGTTGGCCGGGCGGGCAACCAGTCGCCCAAAGTTTTCTTCCCGTCTATCTAACCAGCTATCTTTACAAAAACAGAACTGCACTGATATTAAGTGTGTGATGATATGCAAAGAAAGAGGAGAAAGCGCACGTGCGAACGAGAGAGAGAGAGAGAGAGAGAGAGAGAGAGAGAGAGAAGTTTGAACTTTATTGATCAAACCATTGGGTCACATCAAGGGGGAATTACAGATAAACAAAACATCAGGTCAGAAACTGATTACATACCAAGTTGTTGGGTACATTGTCGTTATACGGTGGGCATCAGTGGGTACGTAAACCTGGTTAAACGATCAGTATTGTCACTCGGCTCGCGGTTACATAAACAAATTTACGGACTACATCTGTTTATGAACAAGAACACATAAAATTGTGTACAGAATATGTACATCATATACATGTAGTTATATATCTGGCAATGCTTCAGTCCTAGAGTGAAGGCGAACAAAATATTAAAAAAATAAGTGTGTGTGTCAGAGAGAGAGAGAGAGACAGGAGGAGCAATGAAGATAAGGAGGGTGATGATAGAGACAAAGAAGGCGGGAGGACGGGAAAGGGGGAGGGGGCATGGTTTTCTCACGCGGAATTTTTTTTTCTTGGTTTTAGCAAAAATCCCGCGGCGCGTGGAAGCACTGGGACGAGCTGATAAAGCAGGCAGAGGTCAAGGCCAAGTCCATACGAGAGATGTTGGTGCCCACCATGGACACAGCCCGTTACAGCTACCTGATGGACTACTGCATCACCTTCCACAAGTAGCTGGCATCACGCACATCCACCTGTACCCTTCACTATACGTCAGCCTGGACTGGCACTTTCTTTCTTATACATTTCTCTCTGTCTTTCTTTCTTGCATTTCTCTCTCTTTGTCAATCTGTCTTTCTTTTTCTTTCTTGTTTACTATGTAGTTCTTTCTTTTCTTTCATTCTTCCTTCTTTTCTTCCTTCCTTTTCCTTCCTCCCTTACTTTTTCTTTTCTTCACTTCTTTCTTTTTTCTTCATTCCTCTCTCTTCTTTTCTGATTTTGTTCTTCCTGTCTGTATATCTGCTATCAACATAAGTAAGCTGATGGCCAAGTGGTTAGAGCGCTTGCCTTCGAACCCAATAGCGCTGGTTCAAAACTCGTGCGCCGAAGCACACTTCCCCCAGTTCGCCCAGCTGGGAATGGGTACCTGACCCATGAGTGATGGAAGGTGTCATCGTCATCGTCATCCTCGTCATCGTCATCATTATTTTGTTGTTGTTGTTGTTGTTTGCAGGCCCCTGCTGTTCGTCGGCCCAACCGGTACAGGCAAAAGCGCCTACGTGCAGCAAAAACTGATGCACGACGTGGACAGAGATCACTACGTCTCCACTTTCATCAACTTCTCCGCCCAGACCAGCGCCAACATGACGCAGGTGACATGAACCCCCCCCCCCCCCCCCCCCCCCCCC
>SMGT01000506.1:194037-223121 GCA_004794575.1 Lanistes nyassanus | reverse complement strand
GAAACTAACTTCCGACAGCTGCAGGCCGCCCACACGCAGGCTTCGTTATGGTGTCCACCTTACATTAATTCGTCTCGTACAGCACTTTGGCTCCAGGCTGCGCTCCAGAGACGTGCTTTACTATTAGTACCCTAAGGTCAAAGGGCAGTCGTAAGGCCCAATACACTCTGCGTGTTTCACGTGCAGTGTTACGGAAGGAGAGGAGATACGAAGGTTCATGCAGTCCACCCCTACTCATGTCCACTGGCATGTGTGTCGGGATCTCTTGTGGTGTATTCTCAGCCGTTCATGTCTGATTTCCACACAAAAGTATTCACCATTAAAATCGATGCAGGCCGTTCCACATCAAAGACTTTCTTATAACGACTTCGCTTCTGAGTCGCCCAACATGGAAATATATACATATCTCCAATTTCGGGGACATCCGGCGTGCATATATACATATATACGTATTAGTATACAAACACATATACAGCATGTGCACATCCACATGCACATGCGCGTACATAGACATACACATAGACATATATATATATATACATTATGCGCATGAAGGTTGTACATATGTTTAAGTTTTCGAAGCATTATAAGCGTTCACCAGCCAGTTGAAAGCCTTTGGACTGGCGCATGATAGAGTGACCCGGGAATTTGGTAATGGAATCTACTTTTACTGACTTTTTTTATCTTGACCTTCTAATGCATGGCGCCATGGTAATTTATTTAACATGTTGCTTTAATTGAAAAGTTGATAATATCTATGGTGACCTTTCTAATACTTCATAAGGAAATATGTATGTGTGTAGACAGAGAGATTTATGTCAATATGCGTGTGTGAGAGAGAGAGAGAGAAAGGAATTATAAGCAGGGTTCAAAAATGACAAACGAAATGTCCTTTGCGGGTACTTCTATGTACGAAAAATAAGATAGATTCGCACCTAACGCAAGCTGAGCCTGGTCCACAGAATCTCATCATGTCGAAACTGGACAAGCGGAGGAAAGGGTTCTACGGGCCTCCAATCGGCAAAAAGGCGATCATCTTTGTCGACGATCTTAACATGCCAGCCATGGAGATCTACGGCGCACAGCCGCCCATCGAACTGCTTCGGCAGTTTCTGGATCACGGCAACTGGTGTGTGGACATTCATCTTGCGTCTGATGCTTTAAACTTTGATATCTGCTTCATTGCAATAAACACGAACGACTCTTAGAGAAAAACGTGAGTTGTACTCAAAGGTCGACAATACAATTGTCAACGCTCATGATCACTCTTTAATTTAAAAAATCTGTTTACGTAAACAATTCCGAAATGTAAATCAGACTTCCATCGAGATTATGGCCAGTGAAGGTTAATTCTTTGGCAGGTATGATCTCAAAACCACTTCAAGAATTATCCTGCAGGACATACAGCTTTTGGGAGCCATGGGACCTCCAGGTGGGGCTCGCAACCACGTGACGCCGAGGCTTCTTCGGCATTTCGTCATCGTGTCCATGAATCCTTTCAATGAGGCGACGTTGATGAAGATCTTCTCCACCATCATGTTCACCTATCTTAAGGTAATTAAGACTGACATTACTGCGTTGGTTGGTTTTTTAGAGGGACAGTGCTTCCACCTCGCGGTGATTTCGCACTATGGGGGATGGGGTCCTATTACTAAACTATGCACTGAAGGAACCACCAGACTGATGGCTGCAGTGAGATGGTCAGTGCAGACAGGCAGTTTAATGTGCGGGGAGATGGCCAAATGGAGTTTGCATAATGTTAACTCCAGGAAATAATCCTTGGCTACACCAGGATTCGAATCAGCAACCTTCCACCTGCTAGTCCGCAGCTCTCCCAACTGAGCTATCCCGGCCCCCTCATTACTGCGTTAGCTTTCACAGTTGCCTGCATAGCCCCGGGTACGGACTTGCCAAAAAACTCTCGAATGTGCTGTCTACCCGCTCGGGGTGGCTGGTTCCGCTGGGAGTGTGGACTACCCCCCCCACACACACACACACACACCTCTCCCCCGAAAACCTAGCCAGGGTGACGGGGTCAGCCGGGGAAGGGGGTTGCGGGTTACCTTCGCCTCTCGCTCAACCACCTCCCTCGCTCCTCTGCGCGCTCTCCAGATTGGTTAGGGCAACGAACCGCCAGAATCATAAACACCAATTATACTAATAAAACGGTAAAGGATTTAAGAATTTGAATTTATATTCCGAAAAAAAAACCGCGTTCAGGAATTGTAGGATTTTAATTCTTTTAAACTTTAAAAGTAGGTTGAATGTAGAAATTTATTATATACGGACTCTTCGACTGATGATTGGATCTGACCGATCATCTTTGCTTTTTTGTTTGTTCTCCATCAGAACGAAGAATTCGCTGTGGATTTTGTGGCGGCTGGGGGGCAAATTGTTCACGCGACCCTTGACATCTATGAACAAGCCATGAAGAACCTTTTGCCCACTCCAGCCAAATCTCACTACACCTTCAATCTGCGCGACTTCGCCCGGGTCATTCTGGGCGTCTGTCTCATCAAAAAACAGGAAGCAAAGGACAGGAACGTCTTCGTAAGGTATAAAACATTTGCTTTCAATTTCCACAGGCATGTGATCTGCTTTCGGTTCCAATGATGCGAAATTAAGTCTACATTTTGAGGGGAATGAAAATTTATTGGCACTGTGATCGACGCGTGAAATTGTTCTCGAGCTTCTTGCAGGACGCAAACATTTAACGTCACCTTCATGAAAGGCGAATGTCTCCCTACTGTTTTATCACAAGCCCTCGGGTACTTAACTTTGCTTAAGCAGGAAACTGACAAAGGCCCTTGTTAAACTTTTGATTTTTTTGTGGATTTGAACGTAAATATTTTCCGGATGTGATTTTGGTCTTTAGGAAATAAAGCAAAAGATTTACTTATCGGGTTTCTAACTCCTAAAATGTATTCCTATTTCTGAAACTCGCCCACGCCACCTAGTCTTTCTACTGCATATTCTCGCTTATTCAATCTCCCTCGTGTTCGCTTGCTTGCTTGGTTTGCTGTTACGCGCATGCAGCGCTGTGGTCGTCACACGAGAATTATGACGGTGTAATTGAATTGAATTGGATTGAATTGAATTTTAATTTAAAGATTTGTAACGCGCCATAACACATTCAGAAAAGAAGCTTCGCGCAGACAGCACATTGAAAATCAAAATGGCAAACATGGAAACCACAGACAATAAATAATAAGACTATTATGAAACCGTGACAACGGCGATAGCTAAGACGGTGAGAGCATCCGAAAAGCAAACTAATATGGTTACCAAAGGGTAAAAACGTTAGTACATTGTCATGCGTTCACTCCGTGCCTGCAGGCTCTGGATCCATGAGGTGATGCGTGTGTTCTACGACCGTCTGACAGACGACACAGATCGAGCCTGGCTATACGCGTGAGTTGAAGCGGAGACAGTGACCTCCCCACACAAACCTGGGACTGGAATTCAAAGACAGGGACAGACACGCACACAGACACGGACACGGACACAGACACAGACACAGACACAGACACAGACACAGACACAGACACAAAGACACAGACACAGACACAGACACAGACACAGACACAGACACAGACACAGACACATTGACACAGACACTGACACTGACACATTGACACAGACACAAAGACACAGACACACAGACACACAGACACACAGACACAGTGACACAGACACATTGACACAGACAGACACAGACACATTGATACACAGACAAAGACACACACGACACAGACACAGAAACATTGACACACAGACAAAGACACACACGATACAGACACAGAAAACTCGACACACAAAGACACAGAGACATTGACACACAGACACAAAGCCTTTGACACTGACACACGGACACATTGACACACAAAGACACACACAGACACACACACATTGACACATAGATATGCAGACACACAGACATATAGAGACATAGACATACAGACACACAGACACATTGACACAGACCTACTGACACACACACACACACACATTGACACATAGACATGCAGACACACAGACACATAGAGACATAGACATACAGACACATAGACAAACAGACATATAGAGACATAGATATATAGACAAATCGAGACATAGAGTATAGGATCTGAAAACAGTATGAGATATCAATAAAAAGATGTTACAGTCATTTGTTGTTGTTTTCAGATCCATTCAGAAGCTGGTCTCGCATCATTTCAAACTGAATTTCGATAACATTTTCTCGCACTTGGCGAACGGAGGGAAAGGCGGAAAGGTATGGGTGGAAAGAAGAAGGTATAAACTTGTTTTTCTTTCAGAGTTTAAGACGCGCCAACTTTAAAAAACGACTCGCTCTGCACTTTGATTGTTTGTTCCTTTAATTGTTGTGGTCATCTTCCTCCTGTATTTCCGCTTGCGATGACAACTGTATCAGCCATTACTAACATCAAGAATTATGCTGCAAAAACGCGTTTATACATGTGCAAAACATTCAGAAAAAATAGGCGATTTGATCCAAGTCCATTTCTTAAATCAAATGTTGTTGGTTTATCTGCTTATTTTATTTACTTTTGTTTTGCATTTTAAATCGGGGGAAAGGAGGGGGAACTTCCTTCACCTAAACTTACACCACGGAGGCTTGCCCACCTGTGGTTAGAGAAAGCTACCAACCCTCGCAACAGGCTCTCCCAGTTAAGAACACTCTTAAGAACAGTTGCCTTCCATATCCCCATAATTATACATATATATATATATATAGTTAGCAAGTGAACATTTATAAAGCGCTGAAATATTTCCGCACCCAAAGTCGTGACCGCAGCCCTGATCATATCATATATAATAAATTTAAAACAAGGGAACTGGACCAAGCTAAGACATGACAAAGACAAAGACAATCTACATGTTTCGGGGCACTACCCCTTCATCAGGACGACACAAAAACGACGAAAAAACGACAACAACGAAAACAGAAGAAAAAGACTTAGCTTCAGTAGATGTGGCGCATAGGCTGGACAGCAGGAAAAATGCTGCACATATCATATATCATATTTCATATTTCATATATCATATATCATACACGTTTGATTGTGTAGGTATCTGCTATACAGAATTATTTTGACAGAAAAAAAGGTTACACCATGATTGATGTCAGAAAATCAGCAAGCAAAAAAAAAGGAAAAATGTTGTGGAGGGGAGACCCAAGCACAGTAATAATGACACAGACCTTAGAGGCGCGCCCACATTAAGGTGGGCCTTTGATGGCGCGCGTACGTGCAAGAAAGTAGAAATACAATGCAAGCGCACACTGCTCACGAACGGAAGCGTCCGCCAAGAAAAAAAAATCGTGTATTAATCCCCACGAAGCTAAAGACATAGCACGTGATATGCATGGCTTTCCTCTTTGCGCGAGACCTTGGTTTTTGAAAACCCGCATGCATTGTCGGAATGCGTACTGCGTGCTTCGTCAGTGTCGGCGTTCTTGTAAGCTTGTGTGTGTGTGTGCGTGCGTGCGTGTGCTTGCATGCCAGTGCCGGGAGGAGGATCTGAGGAGCCTGATGTTCGGCGACTTCATGAACCCGGACGCTGACCCCGACGAGCGCGTGTACCAGGAGATCACGTCTCTGGAAGAGATGTACAACATCGTGGAGATCTGCCTGGACGAGTACAACACGATACACAAGACCCCGATGAGACTCGTCATCTTCAGGTCCGGCTTTGGCTTTCTCTTCCCACCCACCCCCCTAGGTTCCCTTTCCTCTTTACTCGGGTTTTCTGTTCACACCCCGGCCGAGTCATACCTCAGACTTAAGCATTGCCAATCTAGTAATTGCCTTGCTGTACACCTGACACTATAGGGAACAGTACTAGGTCTGGTTGACAGTATAATGTGACTGGGTGGGACTGAAGCCTGAGTTGTGACAGCAGTCCCACGTGTGGCAGCACGCAAACTTGTCTCGAGCAACACCGTCCTGATATGCACCCAGTCTGGGGCGGGAAGTTAAGCCACAGAAACCCGCCAACCCATACCCAAACAGGAAGTAGAATAAAATATAAATGGATGAATTTTCATATGAGCCAGTTTATACTACTAACTATCCATATTCTAAAAGACAGCTTATGTACACGATGTTAGATCCGCTCTCAGAATCAATGGCGTGAACAGGGGCCTTCACCCGACCTTGTACTGTGCGACCCAGTAAAATGAACGCAGCCAGCTTAATTAAATTTTCTCCAGTCTTAGTCAAAAAGTTCCCTCCTCGCCGAAACCCTTCTGTGATGTTTGTCATCAGGTACGTGCTGGAGCATCTCTCGCGCATCTGCCGCATTTTGCGCGTGCCTGGAGGCCACGCGCTGCTGGTGGGGGTGGGTGGCAGCGGCAGGCAGTCGCTAACCAGGTTAGCCACCGCCATGGCTGGTTACAACCTGTTCCAGCCGGAGATCTCCAAGAACTACGGAATGAGCGAGTGGCGAGATGACCTCAAGGTGTGCACACAGTTAGGTGGTGTATCGGGGTCAGAGATCGTGCACGAATAAGCAGTAGCGTGTCACTGGTCGATATGCCGAGGTGGCCCCTCCTGTCTGTCTCTTTCGGCTGAAGTAGAACCTCCCTAGCTAGTTCCAACCTTCTCTAGTAATTCAAATTTTAAAAAAGCAGCTACGGCTGTTAGCTGGACGTTACAGATTTTCTGCCGTCTAAAACAGACATGAGACTAAGAATGCAGAGCTTCCTCTATAATTACGTGCCACATCTTTTTTACTATGTGTTGTCTTCCAAAGCCCTGTTACTCTGTCGTCTATCTTTATTAGCTGAATAAAAATGGATTGGTTTCCTACTACAAACACACCACACAAAAGTATTCTGCTTTGGACGCTATTGCCCTGTCCAGTGTCTATATTTATTTAAAGTTTTTTTTATATCACCTGAAGAGTTTCCTGTTTACGGAACAGTACAAAAGTTACATCTGTATATGGAATACGCATTGGATTTTCCAAGAGGGAAAAAAGGTCGAGACATCGAAAACGGAAAACATACATTAGTACAAGAAAAACAGGTGACTGCCGCTTGGAGTAAAATCTTTCTTAAATTTAAAACAAGGGAACTGGACCAAGCTAAGACAATCTTTGTCTTTGTCTTTGTCATACATTAGTACTGTAATATTACAATGGAGATGTCATTCTTTTCCTGCAGTTTAACCATGTTGAGGTTTTCTTTATTAGTTGTTGGGGGGTGGGTTACTTCGTTTTTATTTCCTTTTTTCTATTTTTGTTGTTCAGAAGATTCTCAAGTCGGCAGGAGCACAGGGAAATCCTACATCCTTTCTCATCACAGACACGCAGATAAAAAAGGAAGCGTTTCTGGAAGACATTGATGGCCTGCTGAACACTGGCGAAGTGCCGAACCTATGGGCTTCGGATGAGAAGGCCGAAATCATGGAGGTATCGTCTTAAAGTCTTATACCAAAGCGTATACATCTACTAATATTTTCCTACAGGTGTGAAGAGTCAAACAGTTTTCCTAAAGGGACAGTTGAATTAGACGATTAGACAGAATCAAATAAAGCATGTAATTATGAACACGTTAAATTGTTTACAGAAGATATCTATTTGTATCGAAACTGGATCAAGTGTTATTCGCTGCGACATCACTCACTCACTCACTCACTCACTCACTCACTCACTCACTCACTCACTCACTCACTCACTCACTCACTCACTCACTCACTCACTCACTCACTCGCTCACTCACTCACTCACTCACTCGATCAATCAATCAATCAATCAATCGATCAATCAATCAGTCTACCTACCTACCTACCCACCTACGCAAACCTGCCTGTCTGTCTGTTTATCTCACTGTGCCTCTGAACCTTTATAATCATCCGATTACTTTGTACATTCCTGCGTGCGTGCTTGTGCGTGTCTGTGTGTACGTGCATACGTGCGTGCGTGCGTGTTTGAGCAGGCAGTGCGCGCGGCTGCTCAAAAGGGCAACAGACATGTAGAGCTGAGCCCATTGCAGCTGTTTGCCTTTTTCGTCAACCGCTGTCGTGAGAAGCTGCACATCATCATAGCTTTCAGCCCGATAGGAGACTCCTTCAGAACTCGTCTCCGCCAGTTCCCATCCCTCATTAACTGCTGCACTATAGACTGGTTCCAGGTAGCTCATTCATTCATTCATTCATTCATTCATTCATTCATTCATTCATTCATTCATTCATTCATTCATTCATTCGCTCGCTCGTTCTTTCGTATGATCGTTCTTTTATTCATTCATTAGTTTTCTTTTGGCTTGATTTGTACAAATATTATTACCTTTTTGAGATTATACCTTTGTTAGTTTTCTTTCTCTTATTTTTTCTTTCTGGGACTTGATTTTTTTTCTTTCTTCACTTTCTTCACTGTGGGGGGGGGGAGGGTATGCTACTTTCATTCATTCTTTGTTTCAGTCCGTCCTTTGAAAATTTTTTAATAATTTACGCGTATAACGTGGGGACTGTGTACCCTAGCCAGCTGATCAGTGTGCATTACTGTTAAGTGCGGCACGTCGTAATTTTGCATTGCTGAGCACTTTGCATAGTGTTCGCATAACACCGAGTGCATCTGGTACTGCCCACTTTTATCTCTCACCTGCTCCCTGAAGCCCTGGCCAGATGACGCGCTGGAGAGGGTGGCCATCAAGTTTCTGGAGGGCTCGGACATAGATCCTCACGTGAAGAAGGACACAGTATGGATGTGCCAGTATTTTCATCAAAGCGTGCGATCTCTGTCAGAGAGGTCAGTGCATGTATCTGTCACATGGTCTGTGTGTGCTGTCCATTCCAGCTTATGATATGGTTCAGTCTCATCTTAAGCGATAGTCTGAACCTCATAGTAACATATGTAGCAAAAGACAAACGCCACAAAACAGAAAGGAAAACAAAGCAAGACATTACAAAAAAAAGAAAAGCAAAACAAAAACTAGCATATCTTTAAGAAACTCAAATGGGGTTTACATTTCTAGATCTTTCTCTTTTTTTCGCTTCTGCCTTATTTCTTACCTTTTCTTTCTTTTTTTCTTTCTTTACCTTTTGGTATAGTTTTCCTTTTATTTCTTTTTTCCTCTGTCTTCTTTTCTGTTCGTCTCCCTATTTCGGTTCTTTCTTTCTTTCTTCCTTTCTTCTCGAAGATTCCTGCATCAGCTGGGTCGGCACAACTACGTGACGCCCACTTCCTACCTGGAGCTGATCAATTCCTTCAAGACTCTGCTGCAAAAGAAACAGGACGAAACGTTCTCAGCCAAGATGCGCTACGTGGTGGGCCTGGACAAACTGCAGTTCGCAGCTTCTCAGGTGATGAACGCACCGACGCAGAGCTGTGGAAGTGGTTGAGACAGGATGTCCCTGAGCCTAAATCAGGAAACAGTCCAGACTGAAAGCATTTAGAATGGGAACTTTTACAATTCCAGTTTGTTTCTTCTTTCTTTCCTTCGTGCGTTTGTTTGTTATGTCTGTCCTTTTTCTGTCTAATAAAATTTTTTTAAAGTAAATAACGACGCCAGAAAGAATGAAAACTGTAAACTGCAGAGTGTCAGATGTTAGGAAGAAAAATTTGTCTTGAATTTATCGCTTTTATGTAACGGACTAATTTTCTATGTGTGTCTACCACCAATGTTTTTAAAAAATCTTAAATGACTTTAATTGCATAATACAAATAAACTAAGCTATAAAATACGTAGGGCAAGAAACTCCTTAGGGAAGGAATTTCCACAAGATAAATTTACAATAATAAATAGAAAACTAAACAACATAATTTGTAAAAGAATGAAGGAGTTAAAATATATAGCCAAACATCTGTTGTTGTTTTTTAAACCACAAGCACTTGTCTGTTCCTCTGTACTTTGCAACGTGGAGGGTGAACGTTCTTTTAGTTTCAGGGGGCATACTGTATTGATCTCCCGCTGTTTCTTCAGGTAACAGACATGCAGAAGGAGCTGGAGGACCTGCAGCCACAGCTTGTTGTGTCTCAAGAGGAAAACGCTCGAATGATGGTGGTCATCGAAAAAGAGTCGGCGGAAGTGGAGGAGGTCTCCGTGAAGGTCAAGGCTGACGAGGCCTCAGCCAATGAGAAAGCCGCCGCCGCGAAGGCGCTGAAAGAGGAATGCGAGGCGGACCTGGCAGAAGCGCTTCCGGCATTGGAAGCTGCTCTGAACGCCCTGAATACTTTGAAGGTAACAACAGACCGTGTGTTAAACAGATCCCTGCCTCACAATGGCTTTGCGTCTGAAACGGAAAGGTGCTAGTGCAAGTATTCACCGATGTACATATAGGGCCTACTTACCTACCAACAGCATAACATGTGCGGTGTCGCTTTTATTGAGAAAAAATGTTTTTAATGATGAGGCTTTAAATGTTAAGTACCAAACGCGACTTTCTGCTTAAAGTTATGATCAGATTGAGAAACACAGCATCCGGTTGGCTGGTTGTTGGCTGCTTAACTTCCCACCTCAAAGTGGGTGCATATCAGGACGGTGGACTATGGGGGTGAGGGGGTGGGGTGGGATGAGGTGGTATTACTAAGCTATGCACTGAAAGAACCACCAGACTGATACTGCAGTATGACGGCCAGCATATCGTGCGGGGAATGGCCGAATGGAGTTTGCACGATCTATAGGAAAAATATGTATAGGATGTATAGGAAATGTATAGGAAATACTCCGTGGCTACACCAGGATTCGCACTAGCAACTGTCCACCTGCTATTCCGCAGCTCTACCAGCTGAGCTATCCAGGCCCCTACACACGGCTTCCGGGAACTTAAGACGAACCTTGAATAGAGATAAAAGATCGCTTATTGGAAACGCACACATAGACGGGTCTGCTGGTGCCCGCTCTGCCACTAGCCACACAGAATGCTGAAGGAAAACAGCCAAGGTTAATAGACTCCTTGATGTGGTTACAAGCACCAGATGCGGTACCACATATTGGGTATAACGAATGGTGAAGATACTTTTTTTTACTTAGAAAACCTCCTAATCTTGATTAACGATGATGTTCACTAGAATTTCTTTTCTGCCTTTGTGCTCAAGCCACAAGACATCACCATCGTGAAGTCCATGAAGAATCCCCCCGCTGGCGTCAAGCTGGTCATGGCAGCCGTGTGCGTCATGAAGGACATCAAGCCGGAAAAGATCAACGACCCGGACAAACCAGGGTCCAAGGTCACGCCAAAAAAAATAAATAAATAAAAGCCGACTTAGTAGCCCATGTTTTTGGCCTGTGTTACAGGGAACAGTTTTGCCCTTTGGTCTAAGCAACATCTGATGCATCGCTCACGTTGCCTTTAACGCTGAAGAGCAAGCGTCCTTAACAGTTGGCCACTAGCTGATCTGTTGGTGGTGGAGAGGGGGAGGGGGGCTAGAGGGGAATTCTATGATGCCACGACATCATTTGTGTTTAAATGTCTCGGCTTAATCAAACAGCTGTCAATGTTTTGAAATGACAAACGACGTCGACATGTCAGAAGCATTGTTGTACAACCTTCATTATTTTAGGAACCAAGAAATTACTGTAGCTTTTCCCAAGGATACAATGCGCCCCCCCCCCCCCAAAAAAAAAAACGTGCGAGAAGCTGAGTTTGACAGGCTCCCGTCCAGTTAAGCAGTCCTGCTGTCAAGTTAGATTAAAGCATGAGCCAGGTGCCCACACTGATTGAGCTTCATAACACTGGTAACAGGTTTTTTTTAAGGCTGATTTTAATCGGACGATAGATCGGAGGACAAACTGTTACCGTCTCAGTCCGGAGTTTCATCACGAGTGCACACGTCCGTGGTTTCAGATCCTGGACTTTTGGGGTCCTTCCAAGAAGATGCTGGGAGACATGAACTTCTTGGCGGCTCTGAAAGAGTATGACAAGGACAACATCCCCGAGCACGTGATGAGCAAAATCCGCAAAGAGTATTGCACCAACCCGGAGTTTGACCCGGCCAAGGTCGTCAAGGCTTCCTCTGCTGCAGAGGGTTTGTGCAAGTGGATTCTCGCCATGGAGATTTACGACAGAGTGGCGAAGGTTGGCGCTGCGCCCGTGCGCGCATTTGTAGTTGTGTGCGTGCGTGCGTGCGTGCGTGCGTGCGTGTGTGTGCGTGCCTGAATGCGCGTGCATGTGGGGGGGAGGGGGAGAGGCGCGGTGTCCGTCCATGACAGTACCGCCGGGGCTGTCCAGTGAATGTCTGAAGAAGGGAGGGGGATCGTGCAACAAGGAGATTCGAACGTCGCACCAAATTCAAATCAGTCTGAGTTCTTGCTTTTAAATGTCGAAATGGCGGCGTTTGACAAACGATTCTCGCTGCCTCGCTGCGCGAAATGTGTCGGCGTACTAGAAAAGGGGCCGTGCCTAATCTGACGTGACTGTCGACGGTTCTGTTCGCGCAGTGCTTTATGGGTGTCCCAGCGTTTCCGCTGCAGCACGGCTTGTTTGTAGATACCCCACATACTCTAAATTTAATATTCGCCTCACGTTTGCTGCGTATCGCCTCTTGTGGAAAAAGCGAACTTTCGCAACTGATATGTTTGCCGGATAGCGATCGAGTGTGAGGCCTTGTTTCCCTTTCTTACACTTTTTTCAAAAATTTCTTAGGTGACGGAGTTGCAGTAAAGTGTAAGGGTTACCTTTTAGTTGTGGGCTTAGGGTTGGTCTCCGGAAAGGGTTAGGATTGAAACACAGATTTAAAAGAAAGCCCTTTAACAGTACCGCGGTTTGACGTCACATCATAGCCTAGTCAGGAGATCTGCATGGTGAAGGTTTGCACACTTAATGAAAGAGGGTGGGAAAGGGCTCGTGCTCTCTTGTACATCAGTTCAGACACTAGCACCCACTAGCAGACACTGGCAGACCCTAGCAGACACTAGTAGCCACTAGCAGACACTGGCAGACCCCAGCAGCACCCCAGCGAGGCGTGAGCAGGAAATGTGTAAGTTCGTGGACTGCTTGCAGGTCGTGGCGCCCAAGAAGGAAAAGTTGCAGATGGCGGAGACGGAACTATCCGAGACCATGGCGGTGCTGAGGGAGAAGCAGGCCCAGCTGGCGGCGGTCGAGGCCCGCCTGGCCAATCTCAAGGCCAAATTCGATGCCATGACGCAGGACAAGGAGCGCCTGGAGGATCAGGTAAGCGCGCCCGGCGGTCGTTGTCAGTTCCCTGGGCTTCGCTTCTTGCAGGCGTGTGGGAGGAGTGCAGAAGCAGATCGCAGGCTTTTTCGGCTGTACGGGGGAGGATGAAGTCAAGGCACGGTCATTTTACGGCGTATCGTCAATTAAGAGCACTCTCTGTGACACTTGCGATGAATAGTCAACTAAGAGCGCACTTTTTTGAAGGGGAAATGGGGGGATCTGTACAAGGATGGTCGAGTAAAAATGCACTGGTTGTTGGGAATTTTGTGTTCTGTGTTCTTGTTTTTTCTCTTGTTGTTTTGTTGGGGCCTTATTTGTGTTGTGTTGTTTTTGTGGGAACTTTTCTGGGGTGCCGGGGTTTGGTGAAGAAGCAATAAATGTTTTTGGCTTTCCTTTGTGAAGGTACAAGCAAAAGCAGACTGGTTTGTTTCTCTTTTTTGTGGAGAGCACATTAGGCTGGCTTGACACGGAATTGAACAATCGAGCTGTGGACAGTTAGCTTTCCTGAAAACAATGTAGCAACAATGAAAGCGTCTTCGCTTAATGAAGTGCAGCATGTCAGGTCCTTACGGGAAAACTGGGGGAACACTTGATTAGCTTTGTGGGAAGGATCTCGCCCTCATTTCGAACACAGAAATCACATTTAAGTAAACATCCACAGCATATGCTGTCCTTTGGCAAAAACATACTTTTGTCTGTCTGTCTGTCTGTCCGTCCGTCCGTCCGTCCGTCCGTCCGTCCGTCCGTCTGTCTGTCTGTCTGTCTGTCGCACCCTACTATCCACGCACCCACACAAACAAGAAGGGTCTGGGAAAGAAAGGGAGTGAGGTAAGGACTCGGACACCTGACCCATGACCTATGACCCCTTGCCCTCTCAGATTGACCTCTGCGCGAAGAAGCTGGAGCGCGCCAAGAAGCTGATCGGGGGGCTGGGGGGCGAGAAGACGCGCTGGACGGAGGCGTCGGAAATACTGCAGATGGTCTACGACAACCTGATAGGGGACGTGCTCATCTCAGCTGGCTTCATCGCCTACCTCGGCCCTTTCACGTCGGCTTTCCGCGACTCCTGCACCGAGGACTGGGTGAAACAGTGTCAGGTGCCTGTCGTCATCATCGTCTTTCTAAGGGTCATGGCCATCCTCGTGATCTTTCTTTCTATCTTTCTTTCTTTTCGTTTTCTCTCTTCGTGTCTTCTTAAAATAATTTATCTTAAAATCCTCTAAACGTTACATATAGATTGTTTACACAAATACAAATGTAATATAAAAACTGTTTGCTTCATTTTCGTTATTCCGGATACTTGTTTTATCAACCGGATTTGGGGTGGTTTATTTTAGTGCCATCTTTATGTTTCATTCCTCGCGGACTGTCATTTGGAAACATTGCAAGTTCCATGGTGATAATGTACCCAGTCTGGGCCACCATGACTGATTACAGGGGAAGAAAATTCCATGCAGTGGGCATTTCTCTCTCAGTCACGTGCTGGGAGAACCAATCCAAATTCAGGCCTGGAACCTCGCCGGACTCCCTAAGGACTCCTTCAGCATCGACAACGGCGTTATGGTCGCCAATGGCCGGCGATGGTGAGTATTTCTGGAGCGTCTGGCTGGCCGGCCGCGTGCAAATCTCGCGTGCATAGCCTACAGCTCACTTCCTGGGGCAGGAAAAAGCAGCAGCAGCTATAGAACAACAACTAGAACAACAGCAACAACGACAACAACGACGACGACGAAACAATGTCATGAGCAACAACGTATCACCGCCGGAGCTAACTGAAAATTTAGATCAGCTTCTCGCACTGCACAGGAAGGGAAAAATTCATAACAAAATCGATCGCACAAAGTTAATTGAATTTTCGAGGTCAGGTATTTTCTGCACGTGTCTGTTCCTTTTTTCGAACGAGGTCACATGAGTGACGAGAAATGCTGCACGGTGAATGCGAAATGAATGTTTGTCCTTGGTCCTACTTCTTTATTTCGTTTGTCATTTGTTTCCTTCCTTCTTTTCTCTTTTTTCTGTTTGTTTGTTTCGTCCTTTCTTTCTATTCGTTTATTCTTTTTCTATCTTTCTCTTCTTTTTCTGTTCGCTTATATTTTTCTTTTTTTGTTTGTTTATGTACTTCTTAAAATTTCTTATTTGTTTGCCCGTTTCATCCCAATGCTCGGGTTCTTTTATTGTTTTTTCTCATCCCTTTCTTGGTTTGTGTTGTCTTAGCACAAGCTCCTTGCTGTCACTCCATCCTGCGCACGCACGTTTACACCGCACGCACGCACACATACACACGCTGACGCTGTCCTGTGTTTGTAGGCCTCTGATGATTGACCCACAAGGTCAGGCCAACCGCTGGGTGAAAAACATGGAGAGAGAAAACATCCTGTCCATTATCAAGCTGACAGACGCCGACTTCATGCGTACTTTAGAGAACGCCATCACCTTTGGTAACCCCGTGGTGCTGGAGAACGTATTGGAGGAGTTAGACCCCTCCCTGGAGCCGTTGTTGCTGAAGCAGGTCTTTAAACAGAGTAAGCGAGGTTCACGTGTGCGTGGTTGCCAGTTTTCGCGAGAGAAGCCAGGTCCCCTGCGCGGAAATGGGCGCGTCTGTGCAAAAAGGCAAGTAAACGCTCGTTTATCTATCCTAAACAGCCAAGCAATTCAGTAATCGCGCATTTTCGGGTGCAGGCAGTGATTTGGAAACTTCTACAATTCAGCGCACGCTCAAACACGTCTGTACCTAGCTTCTCTCGTGATTCTCGAGTCTGTATGAAAATTGACCTCTCCCTGATCATCCGACTAACCACGTGACATGTGCCAAGCGTTTTTCAATCTCGCGTCCGTACACACCCAGGTGGGGTGGAAATGATCCGGCTTGGAGACACGCTGGTGGAGTACTCGCACGACTTTCGGTTCTACATCACCACCAAGCTGCGGAACCCACACTACCTGCCCGAGCTGTCCACCAAGGTCTCGCTGATCAACTTCATGATAACGCCTGAAGGGCTGGAGGACCAGCTGCTGGGAATCGTCGTGGCCAAAGAGAGGTCAGAGGTCATCTGATTAGCTCCTGTTATATTATGTCGCTCCTGAATGGTCACGACACCACGAATGTAGCGTCATACAGGCGTCACGGCATCAGAAAGCAAATGTGCCATTGTCATGATACCAGCAAACACGAGATGACATGTTCGTCTCAGTCACCCGTACATCCGTGGCCGAGAGAACACCAGCACTTCGTCGCAGTTCAATTCTTTTATTTCAAATCCTCTACATCCATCCCCGGTCCCGGTACACCGCCCAGTCCATCGTCCACAACGCACAAAAGCCCTTAAAGCCAAAACCAGCCCCTGTCCCTGGTCGTGCCAGCCTTT
This sequence comes from Lanistes nyassanus, assembly GCA_004794575.1. Taxonomy (NCBI): domain Eukaryota; kingdom Metazoa; phylum Mollusca; class Gastropoda; order Architaenioglossa; family Ampullariidae; genus Lanistes; species Lanistes nyassanus. Next base: position 206,617 of record SMGT01000506.1, on the reverse strand, counting down.
TTATACCCCCTAAACTAAGGACTAAGGGTCAGGTTCCCATGGCCAGCTGGGATCTCCTGACTGCTGTAGTTTGGGTTATGCTGTCAGTGTACTTGTGTGACTGAGTGCGAGTAGCTCAAAGTAGTGTGTCTGACCTGTCATGCATGCCCACACTAGGCAGTCTGTTTGAGTGCATTGCAGGTCAATTCCCAGCCCTGACACATATAGAATGTGCTGTACTTATGTGTCCTGCGTCTATCCACTAAATACCTTACATCTAATATACTGCTTACTATGCATATCGCTATACTCCTCTATGAGACGCTTTGCGTGAGTCTGTGAGGTAGTGTGTGGAGGTAGTGTGTGAGAGAATGCTGCCTCGAATCCAGGAGCGGCTAAGGACTCTATCCTGGAGTTAAGCATTGTGCAGACTCTATTTGGCCACTCCTAACGTTAAACTGCCTGCCCGGATTGGCCATCTTACTATCAGTCAGCGGTTCTTTCAGTCCATAGCTTAGCTATACGACCCCATCCCCCAGCAAACTGCGAAGTCACCGTGAGGTCGTAGCAGTGCCCCTCTAAAACTGCCTGACCTACACCACCTGCCCGAGCTATTCTAGCTTTTATTTTTTATAATGGGCTATTAATCAAGCTGTTAACTCCAACCCGGAATTACCATCACAGCTGCGAGAACCACACACTAAGCTGTTTCAACTAGCATCCATACTGACCAATAACGATGGCGTGTTGCCTGACCCTGACCACGAACTCTGAACTCTGTCCTATCCGCTTCCTCTGTTCAGGCCGGAGCTGGAGCACGAGAGGCAGCAGCTGGTGGTCACCAATGCGACCAACAGGCGGCAGTTGAAGGAGGTGGAGGACAAGATCCTGCACACGCTGTCGGCTTCCGAGGGCAACATCCTGGAGGACGAATCCGCCATACACATCCTCGACTCCTCCAAAGTGCTGTCCGTGGAAATCACCAAGAAACAGAAGTTAGGCCTCCACTGCCGACATGTTCTTACGACACGTCACGTGGGGGGGGGAGGCAGTCAGGCAGGAGAGGGGGTGGGGAGGCAGTCAGGCAGGAGAGGGGGTGGGGAGGTGAGGAGGTGGATAAAAATATAGACAGTAAGAGCAGAAAATAAAAAGAAGAATGAAGGAGAAGGAACAAAAAACAAACAAAGAAAAACCAAAAACGAAAAATGATAAAATAAATAAAAGAGACAAGGAAAACAAGAAAGGAAGGAAGGAGAAAGGAAGAAAGAAAAACGAAGAAAGGAAGAAATGGAGGAAGAAAGAATAAAGAAAGAATGAAGTCAGAAAGTCGCCCATATGAAAAAAATAAATCATTGATCAAGCAAACAACTAAGTAAGAAAAACATGCACTAACATGGGGAAGACAGCGGGAGATTATCACGAAGGATTCTATGTTGGTATCAATTTACTGAGTTTATTTTTTTTTTTAATTTTACAGATCGGCGAAGAAACGGAAAAGAAAATCGAAGATTCGAGAATGGGCTACCGACCAATCGCCCGCTACTCTGCCGTCTTGTTCTTCTGCATTACAGAGCTGCCTAACATAGACCCTATGTATCAGTACTCTCTCACCTGGTTTGTCAACCTGTTCATCGCGTCTATCCACGACAGGTACTGTAAACTGCCAAAACACATTTTTTTTCAAGGTGAGACATCCCTGTCAGTTCATGGTTCCGATTAGAATGACAGTATTCGATTACATATTCAGCCGTAAAAAAGATTTCAAACGATCTTTCGCGATAACCCTGCAGTCTTTGCAGAATAAGTGTGTGTTCTAGCCCCATGCTACAGTAACAAGTTTAAGATTGTGGAGACGCGAGTGCGAAAACCGGTCGGACGGCTTTCACGTGTCGTTCCCCTGTAACGTCTTTGCTTCAGTAACAAGTCCAAGGTTCTGGAGAAGCGGCTGGTGTTTCTGTCGGATCACTTCACCTACAATCTCTACAGCAACGTCTGTCGGTCGCTGTTCGAAAAGGACAAGCTGCTGTTCTCGTTTGTGCTGTGTTGCAACATTCTGAAGTGAGTCTAGACCGATGCAGCAGTTTGTCTGTTCAGACAATGGTCCTTTCCTCTTCCTTTTCATTGCCTCTCTGCTTTTCAGGAGCACAGAGAAATCCACCATCCTAGCGTTATTACTAACTGAAATGTTTCCGCAGGAGTTAAGACTCTGAGTGATAGTCAAGATGCGAAGATGAAGCCTTTAAAACTTCCTAATTATTTTAGCCCATTGAGGTTTCAGCAGAAGGGATGTGGACGCGCTGACCGTTTTTCATCTCTGACCTTTGCCATAGGTCCCGGAACGACATGAACCAAAAAGAGTTTCTGTTTCTGCTGACTGGGGGAGTAGGGCTGGAGAACAAGCTGAAGAACCCCGCTCCCGCCTGGCTCAGCGATAAGAGCTGGGACGAGCTGTGTCGTCTGAATGACCTCAAGGGTTTTGAGGGTCTGAGGTACTGTTACAACCTAGTAAACGTATTATAAACGGCTAACGTGCTTTGATGGTTTGAGGTACTGTTATAAGCTACTAAACGTATTAGAAATGACATAAGGTGGCCATAGTTGTTGAGTTGACGTTAAATAAACAATTGATTCTCTTTTGTTTCTTTTTTCCTATCTTTTCTTTCTCACTCCCGATCCCGCCCCCACCCCCTTCACACACATGGATGGATGGAGGGAGAGAGGAATGGAAGGAAGAATAGAAGGCGTGGCCGTCAGAGATGGAAAATCAAATTCAGACAGGATATCGAAAAACAAGAGGATCGCCTCAGGCATTCAGCCCAGGCAGTATGTGTACGCGAACGGCTGTAATTCAGAATTAGAATTACAGAATGTACGTCTAGTGGCTTGAGTCTGAAACGAAAGTCAGTTTGTTTCCTTGTTTCCCATCAGGGCACATTTCGAAAAGAACACGGAAGTGTGGATGGAGTACTACAATTCTAAGGAACCTCACAACGAGGAACTGCCCGAGCCTTGGCAGGAGAACCTCCAAGACTTCCAGAGAATGATCGTTCTCAGGATCCTGCGTCAGGACAAGGTGGGGTCAGAGGGTACGGCGAGGTTGGGATAAGAGGGCAATATAGACTATATATATATAATGCCACAAAAGGTTTAGGGATGGGAAGATTAAGAGATAAAACTAAAGCCTGTAGGGGAAAGTGGTGCAGCATAACGAAGGGTTAGGTAGGATTTGAGGGGGTAACTAGACTCAGGAAATGAGTAGAGCAAAGGTCACACTATCGGTCGTGGTGGTAAGACAATAAAATTAAGATACTTCTTCCTCCTCAGTGGTGTTGCTGTAGGGCAGAGCAAGATAGGTGCAAGAGAACAAGCGGCAAACAGCGCTGAGCGTACAAATGTTTTTACCCTTACCTTTAATGTTGCGAAACGAGAGGAGGGAGACAGAGAGAGGAGGGAGACAGAGAGAGGGGGGAGACAAACAGAGAGGAGGGAGGGAGGTAAAAGAAAACGAATTTTAATTTAAAAGAAGAGAAATAGAGAAGAGATACACGGGGAGTGCAGGAGAGAAAGAGAAGATAAAGGAGGGATTCAGAAGGAAGGTGAGAAGAAAATGAAGAATCCTCCGCATTGTACAGTGGCTAAATTTTCTCTTTTTATGTTGTTTGTGTCGCGGTTTTTCTCTGTCGTGTCTAGGGTATGGCGCTTTATGTGTTTTACTACTCTGCTCGTTCGACTCGAGTTATCACAACATAAAAATGTGTCAAGAAGGGGGAAACTAACACTGCAATCACTACCTAATTTCCTCAATTTCTAACCGGCTCGAGCCCCCACCCCCTTGCTTGTCACGCGCACAACTTAACAAAAGCAGGCAACGATAATACACTACTCTATTTATTTACAGTTACTCCAGAATATTTCACTACACAATGAATGCTGCTCCACTATACATCTACTGGTATACGTAGAGCAATCACTCGCACTCTCATACGTTCATCCCAGCGCTATCCGTATCTACACACACACGTTATTGACCGGGTTATGAATTCTACTACAGTACCGATACTTCACTTCGGTAAACACAAGGAAACACTGTATCCTTTCTGAACTAAACCTCTCTGAATATGACGTCGCGCCGACGTCTTAACACCAATAAGATCGACCGAACGATCACACAAGAACAAACCGATAAATCAACCCGTATGATTTACTACCGTCTAAGTTTGTCTAACTTATCTTCGAGCTACGGTCGTGTCCTACACTATACGTAAACTCACATTCACGATGCTGGATAGGAATACCGCAGACGCCACGTCTCTCAGCTCCACCATCACAACACCGGTCCGAAATGCACTACTGGTTCGCTATCCACGTCGCGGGTAATGGCTGTACTCGTAGATCCGACCTCGCTGTTCGACACTTGGCGCTCAGCATACGACTTTTGCAAACGGCATTTCACATTTCGGCCCTGAACATTTGCGGTCGGTTGCCTATATAGCCTTGCGCGCGGACTTGCAAGCGCGCACTACCCGTTCGGGGTGGTGGTCTGTAGCCCGTGGAGAGTGGTTCGCCCCCACCTCGCACTCAGCCGGCTACCTTCCCCCCTACACCGCGTTCTCCAGCTGTTTTGGCGAGCCAATCGGGTCGCCCGTCACAGTTTGTTCTACCCCCCTGATTGGTTAGGGCAACTAGACGCCTGAAACTCGCAACAGTTTGTATCTGGTTGTATCCTCCTGAAGAAGATGCCATGCCCAGAAAAGTTGACACCCTGTCTAATTCTCTACGGGCCAAGTTCTCTTTGTTGTACCTTAGTTACGTATTTATTTTTCCATTTATCTATGACGCAGGTGGGCCAGGCTGTGACGCAGTTCGTCACAGACAAACTGGGGAAGAAGTTTGTGGAACCCCCTCCATTTGACTTGGCCAAGTCCTACGCCGACTCTAGCTGCTGCACCCCGCTTCTCTTCGTCCTGTCCCCCGGCGCTGATCCGACCATGAGCCTTCTCAAGTTTGCCGACGACAAAGGATTTGGGGGAGACAAGTTTAACTCCATATCCCTTGGGCAAGGACAGGTTTGCATGAGTGGCGATTACCTGCAGTAATCTTTGATAATTTTTTGTTGTTGTTCTGGAATAAAAATGCAAGATTTAAACTTTTAGATGCTGCATCCTCGTCGCTACCATTGTTATTAGCAGGAGAAGCAGTAATGGTCATTATCAGTCCTCTATCATCGATTAATAATCACCAATCCATCATCATCATCAATCGATCGATTGTTGTTGATATTATAATTTGAAAAAAAAGCTCATTGGTGAAGTACGAGTCAAACATTTACTGAGCCACGTGATCGTCACTCAATCACCTTCAGTCGTCAGTCTTCTTTCCTCGATTCTTTTCTCTCTCTTCTCTCTTCTGAACTTCTTTCTGCTCTGTAATGTTGCTGCTGTTCTTTTTCCGTCTACTAATGTTAGAGGAACAACAGTTTGCAGCTATTTTCCTAAACATAAACACACAAATACACAAGGTCTCAGTGCGCGCGCGCGCGCACACACACACACGGTTGCACGGTACATGGTCACTCCACACATATATACTTGCAGTCCCATTCTCTCTCTCCCCCTCCCCCTCCTGCACGCACTCATCAACACATCGTAGACACATACAGAGACACATGCGGCTTCAAAGAATGCGACTGGAAGCAGTCAGTCAGTCAGTCAGTCAGTCAGTCAGTCAGTCAGTCAGTCAGTCAGTCAGTCAGTCAGTCAGTGATGTCTACCTCCAGGGTCCCATCGCAGCGAAGATGATCTCCCAGGGGCAGGAGAACGGCACCTGGGTGCTGCTGCAGAACTGCCACCTGGCCGTGTCCTGGATGACGGAGATGGAGAAGATCTGCGAGGAACTGACGCAAGAGAACACCTCCAGGGACTTCCGCCTCTGGCTCACCAGCTACCCGTCTCCCAAGGTAAAGGAATTCACCCGCTTTTGCTGCACCCGTTGCCGTAGTGCCAGGACACGGGTGGATGCCAGAAATGGCGATGTTTTCGCTCACCGTTGGACAGGGAAACAGGCAACTGGCCTGAAAAGTCAACAGCTCCCTCTCAGATGCAGAAACTACACAAAAACCCTGACTACGTGCGTCTTTGCTCTGATGAAATAAAAATTTAGGGTGTTTATATAACTTTCACGCAGAGCGCATACCAGAACAGGGTCTCGGATATTATGTAACATCCTCACAGGGGCACATGTTACATTCAGAACATTACAGTAATAACCATATAGGTCATTCATTTACCAGTATCCATAAATGTTTCACTCACTCACTCACTCACTCACTCACTCACTCACTCACTCACTCACTCACTCACTCACTCACTCACTCACTCACTCACTCACTCCAGAAGGGTAAGGTAGGTGAATGCCCATGCGTGTTTCTGGACTTTCTGTCCGCAGTTTCCGGTGACGGTGCTGCAGAACGGCGTCAAGATGACCAACGAGCCCCCGACGGGCCTGCGGGCCAACATCCTGCAGTCGTACCTCAACGACCCCATCAGTGACGACACTTTCTTTGAGGGCTCTCCTGGCAAAGAAGAGGTCAGGGGTCACACAAGGCGGTTCCGTGGTTGAGAATGACTTTGGTTATGTTGTTACCTCTTGTGAGGCATGGTGGGACCTCAGAGGCAGGCAGGTGGCCTGCCTTCCCCGCTTCGCTTCCATTCCACGTGCTCCAAAACTCGGGCAGTTGAGAGGTCACGAAAGAGAACTGCCGGGCGTTGGTTCTACTGTATGTTATCTTTCTGTCCACGAGAAACCATTTCTATGAGCTAGGTGATATGTTTTTTAAAATATCAGCTAGGAAAGTGAGCTAACGAAAATCGAGCAGGATTCATTTTTTTAACTGGCCTAAAAAAAACCGGCCGACGCTTTTCGGATCCATCCTGAAGGCCGATCCGCCCCTTCCTGTAACCCTTCCTCTAGTCTATAACCACACAGAAAAGCAAAACCAAAAGTCTCTTGCGGGAATTCAAGCCATGCTTTCAGATTTGCAGCAACTACCGCTTACACCGTTCAGTTCGGAGTGCAGCTGACAAACGTTTTACATGCAACTATAGCTGCGCTGTGACGTTTTGCCTGAACCACCAAGCGGCTGATGGCCGCAGTGGCCTCTCAAGTGCCCGAGCTATGGATCTGTCCGCGCTGATGGAAAGAATGTAAACAGGGTGGGCGGACAGCTCAGGCAGGCAAGAAGACAAGTAGGCAGAGAGGCCAACGTCGTTTTACAACATGGGCGGGTTGCTGGGCGGAATCAAACCATAAATCAAAAGACGCAAGCGCACAGCAGAAAGGCGATTTGTGTTTCCGTTAGGATGGCGTGTCCTTGACACCAAACTGTTCTATCCTTCCCACAGACGTTCGAGAAGCTGCTGTTCGGCCTGTGTTTTTTCCACGCGCTGGTACAAGAGCGGCGCAAGTTCGGGCCCATGGGCTGGAACATCGCTTACGGCTTCAACGAGTCCGATCTCCGCATCTCCGTCCGTCAGCTGCAGGTACGAGGGCGCGTTTGTCGGCGTCCGGCGCCGGAGTGGGCCTGACCCGTTATTGTGCGTTGATATTCTTGTATAATATGACATTGAATTTCCAAATAAATGTTTATAAATTTCGTTATCTTTGTTGTTCCGCATACTGTTTTCTTCGATGTTCGTGTGCTTGCTCTGTTTTGACCTTCGCCCTCGCTATTCCTCAAACTTTTGTCGCATATTCCTCAAATTATTTCGTCAGATGTTCATCAAACATTCCTTATGTGTGCATGGACTGCTTTTCAGTTGTGCATGCAATGCTCCTCGGATGTTCATCTTCGGATGTTCATGTTCCTGAGGTTTGTATGTGTCTAGTCTTTCTCAGATGGGCATCCAGTATTCCTGAGACCTGCATCAGATGAGTTTCACATGTTTCCAATGTACCTCAAATGTTGATCAATCCTCGCGTGTGTACCCAATGTACATCAAATGTTGATCAATCCTCACATGTGTACCCAATGTAACTCAGATGTTCATCGATCCTCACGTGTGTACCCAATTTACCTCAAATGTTCATCGATCCTCACATGTGTACCCGATGTACCTCAAATGTTCATCAATCCTCACGTGTACTCAATGTAACTCAGATGTTCATCGATCCTCACGTGTACCCCATGTAACTCAGATGTTCATCGATCCTCACGTGTGTACCCAATGTACCTCAAATGTTCATCGATCCTCACATGTGTACCCGATGTACCTCAAATGTTCATCAATCCTCACGTGTACCCAATGTAACTCAGATGTTCATCGATCCTCACGTGTACCCAATGTAACTCAGATGTTCATCGATCCTGACGTGTGTACCCAATGTACCTCAAATGTTCATCGATCCTCACATGTGTACCCAATGTACCTCAAATGTTCATCAATCCTCACGTGTACCCAATGTAACTCAGATGTTCATCAATCCTCACATGTGTACCCAATGTAACTCAGATGTTCATCTATCCTCACGTGTGTACCCAATGTACCTCAAATGTTCATCAATCCTCACATGTGTACCCAATGTAACTCAGATGTTCATCGATCCTCACGTGTACCCAATGTACCTCAGATGTTCATCAATGAATACGATGAGGTGCCCTACGATGCCATCACCTACATGACGGGGGAGTGCAACTACGGGGGGCGGGTGACGGACGACTGGGACCGGCGCTGTCTGATGACCATCCTGCGAGATTTCTACAACCCGCTGGTCGTCACGACTTTCAAGTACAAGTTCTCGCCCAGCGGCCTCTACTACTGCCCCGCCAAGGGCACCTACGACTATTACCTGGAGTTTGTCAAGGTATCACGCGTTCGCTCGCTCAGACAGTGCTACTGCTAAAACCAGCGACTGAACAATATTTACAACTACTGAAATTCTAGACATAATCCCTGGCGAGTTTCCAGCCATGGGTCAGCCTTCATTCCTGACTTGGTGTGTAAATAACAAACAAGCAGCCAGCCCGGGCTTGTTACAATGCGTGCGGCAAGAGTGTTGGTGGAAAAATGACGCTCATCGAGATAGCATTCCCGTCATCGCCTGTCTCAATCACAAACAGAAAATAGTAAGCAAATGTTGATTACTTTGAGAACCTGTATCTGTGCAGGCTATCCATTGCAAAACGAAAGGGGCTGGGAGGTGATGATGCGGTCAGACGTCTGTTGCCTACAGGCGAGAAATGCTCTTTCCTCGCGGAAACACACACAAAAAACTAACAGGTTTTTTTGCGGACTCCCGCCGCGCGAAAGAGAAAGCGAATGCGAGGGACTTCAGGACGTCCTTTGTCGGGAGATTCTACGAGATTTTCTGCTTCTCGAAACTGGATTTCTCGCCTTTAGGCAAAGCTTAGTGGAGTTCGTCTAGGGTATCACCACTGTCACTGTCACTGTCACTGTCACTGTCACTGTCACTGTCACTGTCGCTGTCATTATTATTGTTGCTAGTGATTTTTATATTGGAGGGGTTGCTTTTTGTCGTCTCCTGTCTCGTCCTTACTGCTGTCTCTACATACTGCTCACCACAGGCCTTGCCGATGACGCAGTACCCCGAGGTTTTCGGCATGCACGACAACGTGGACATCACCCGAGAGCTGGCCGACGTGCGGCAGCTGTTTGACTCCGTGCTCCTGACCCTGGGGGGTACGGGTGCGGGTGGGGATGCAGACACGGAGAAGACTCTCTTTGACATGGCGTCGGACATCCTGGGCAAGGTTCCCACACTGACCTGGGCTTTGGTTTCGTTGGCTTTGTGTGCTGCTGTTTGGTTTGTTGGTTTTATTTGCTGTTGTTTGGGTTGTTGCTTTTGTATGATGTTGCTTTGTTGGTTGGTTTTGTATTCTGTTGTTTTGTTTGTTGGCTTTGTATTCTGTTGTTTTGTTTGTCGGATTTGTATGCTTTGTTTTGTTGTTGATTTTGTGTGCTTTGTTTTGTTTGTTCGTTGTGTATGCTTTTTTGGTTTGTTTGTTTAGTATGCTTTTGTTTTATTTGTTGGATTTTGAAATTGTTGATTTCGTTTCGTTTTTAAAAAATATTGTTTTAGTACTTATTCATGTGGTTGTTTGGGTCTGAACTTGTTTTCGTCTTTCTTTTGGGTTTTATTTTTGTTGTGTTGTGTTTGTTGTCTTTTTTTGCCAGTTTTGTGGTTATTCTCATCATCATCTTTTTGCTATTTTTCTCAGCGACAGTAATGCATGTCGGTGTTGATGCTGCTGTAGCTGGTGAAGGTGATTGTTGTTGTGGTGGTGGTAGGGGCGGCGGTGGTTTGTCGGCGATGATGATGACAAACAGTATTGCAGTAGATTTTCAAACAAGCTCGTGAAGTCTTAATGAAAGATTAAAGTGCAAAAGCGACACAGAGCAGCCGCATTGTGAAAAGAGTCTCGTCACCACAAGTAACCAAATCAGTCGTTGCATACTGTCGCACAGTGTCTGTGGTAGCAAAGGGTCATCAGCAGGACTATCTAAATCAGACTGAGGAAAACCTCTATTGTTTGCTAGTTGGAATACAGTTAGTACACTCGTTTGTCCTCTGTTGTTTCAGTTACCTGCAAACTTCGATGTGGAGCACGCCATCAAGAAATTCCCTGTGGTGTACCAAGAAAGTATGAACACGGTGTTAGTGCAAGAGATGGAACGCTTTAACAGGTGAGGGGACGCATTGACAAAATTGGTCCCTACAGCGTCTTTTTTCCCACGCATGATGTGCTGTACACCTTGTGAGAATTGTATGGCTATTTGTTGTTGTTTTTATTACTCTAAATGCTCGTGCGTGCGTGAAAAGACTTTCGGGTTTCCAAAGATTATGCAGCATCTTAACGGTTATTACATTTAGAAGCATCGGTTACATCTTCGCAATCATAAACGAAGGAGAGAAAGGGGATGTCTTAATAGCTGGTTTGAAGTTAGATGAAACGTCACATTCTAGAATTATGAAATTTGGAAGCGACAGCAGGGTATCAGGAGTTACAAATGAGGTAATTCTTAGCAGCGTCTCAACATTTATCAAATAGAAAGGCACTGCTAAGATTTTTGGAGTTAAGACGCTGGAAAATTAAAGCGACATTTTAGGGGTTACGACAAGGAGATAAGTGTTAACACATAACGTTTGCGAACTAGAAAGATTGTGTCACCATCTTCGGGATTTTGAGACACAGAGGTAGCACCAACATTTTGCTGCTCCCGAATAATTCAGACAGTGGAAAAAAACCATGAGAGATTCCCCTAAATATCACAAGGCGCTTTAAAATGCGCACAGAATTCACGAGGAAGCACGCATTTGCGATTGAGAGAGTACCTGCATGAAATCGTTTCTCCTCAGGCTGCTGAGTGTCATCCGCAGCTCCCTGCAGAACGTGCAGAAGGCCATCAAGGGGCTGGTGGTAATGTCGGCTGAGCTCGAAGCCTTGACACGCAACCTGCTGATCGGCAAACAGCCGGCTGTGTGGATGAAGGTGTCCTACCCGTCCCTCAAGCCCCTCGGCTCCTACATCAATGACTTCCTGGAACGGCTCAGGTTTCTCCAGGTTGTATGCCAGCCTGCCACCTTGCCTCTGATTCTGTCTGCCTGCCTGTTTGCTTGCCTGCCTGCTTTCTTGATCGTCTGTTTGTCCGAAATGTATGTAGCAACTCTTTCTCCCTCCCTCTCTTCCTCTCTGTTTCCTTCCTCTGTCTGTTCTGTCTCTTTTCTGTCATTCTTTCGTCTGTTATCCGCCGCGTGCGTGCGTCTGTTCTTAAGATCTGACTCAAGTGCGCGCCTGCTTGCGTGCTTGGTTTGGACGGGAGATTTGCAGACCGGATAGAAGATCTAACAGAGCGAAAAGACATTTTAGGGAGACAGCGACCAAAAACTGCAGACAAGATTTCAGGTTTTATTCGCCTGATTAAAAACGGGGTTTCCTCTCGCTGCAGAACTGGTACGACCGCGGCAAGCCTCCAATGTTCTGGGTTTCCGGATTTTTCTTCACGCAGGCCTTTCTGACGGGGGTGGTGCAGAATTACGCTCGCAAGTACACTATCCCCATCGACAAGCTCGCATTCGACTTTCAGGTAAGCGCACAGACCCCGACACATCTCTGCTTCTGCCTGCTGCGAACCTTTTCCAGCCTCTCCCTGTGCCCCCGCAACACCCACTCCCTACACCACAGGAAACAGGAAACGGACTGTTCTGTGAAATGCATTTAACCACTGTCACGTGTTGGGGTCTGGTGGGTCAAGGAGATTGCACCATAGATTCCAGGTGTGAACCATCCTCGACTCTCAGGCCTAATTAAGGTCTATTATCCCCTTGTTCAAGCCGCCATCTGGCCGCTCACGTCATCACCAGCCCAGGATTAGGTCCCTGTTTACACTTATGACCGGGGGTACTGGCCGTAGAAACCAGGGGCAAGGTGTTAATTACCTGGGGCTGCTGGGGTGGGATTAGTGAAGGTGTCAGCCTGACCAGGTGTGCGTTAGTTGTTCAGGGAAGATTACGTAGCTGGAGAAAACTAGCGACGCGTAGTGTCGAGCATCAAGAGCTTTGATGTAGCCGCGCGAGGTAAACAACC
>SMGT01000506.1:164426-189332 GCA_004794575.1 Lanistes nyassanus | reverse complement strand
GGGGGGGGGGGGGGGGGGGGGGGGGGTTGAGCCATGCTGTTCCCATTTTCTGATAACGAGGGCGTTTTCTTTTCGTTCCGTTGCATGTTCGTAAACAGGAATAGAAGTAGTTTACAACTGACACGAAGACCAGTTGTTTCCATCCCGATCCATCCTGTTGTGTGTCGATCTAGTATGTCAAAGAACCAGTGTCCGTCCGTCCGTCCGTCCGTCCGTCCGTCCGTCCGTCCGTCCTGCTCATACTTTCAAAACACAGTGGCACTTAGCACAAGTAATTAATAACAAGTCCCAAAATCTTTCTCTTTCATGATCCTTTCATGAGGTCGGGGTCGCGAAGCATTAACTGTATACGTCTCGTTGACAACGATGCAGAGGCTGGGTCGATGTTTGAGTAGGTTATAGGAAGGTAATTTTAGAGGGCAGTGCTTCCAGCTCGCGGTGATTTCGCACTATAGGTGAGGAAGATGGGGTCCTATTACTAAGCTAAAAACCACTATGGTATCTGAAGTAAGACGACCAGGTCGGAGAGGCAGTTTAATGTTCGGGAGATGGCCGAATGGAGTATGCACAAACTTTAACGCCAGGAAATATTCTCTGGCCACACCTGGATTCGAACCAGCAGCCTTCCACACACTAGTCCCCAGATCTACCTCTAGAGTTATCCATGATCCTGGATACAGAGAATTGTGGTTTGCATCCTGTATCCGGGACAAGTACATTCTTTATGCGACACCTGTTAACATGCTGACCATCGAAGGTTTTTATGGCTGTTCCGGTTTCCTTTTCCTACTCCTCCCGTCACCACCCTGTCTTTCATACCCTATTCACAAGATAGCCTTCGTTGCTGATTTGATTTTAATTTAAACAGCCAAGTCCAATTATCACCCTTTCCTTCTGTTCCCTTCCGCCTGTGGCTTTTAGTTCACCAATCAACCGTACGCGTTTTAAGATAAGTATCGGAAATCAAAGCAAGTTCCTCATTTATTCGATAAAATGGACTGATAATCGTCAACCAGGACATCGATTAGAGCCTTGCGGGGTACCTGAGCGGGGTGGGGCGGGGGAGTCTTCAATCAAGCATTCTTCTTTTTGCAGTTTTGTTGGGAACCTATACATCACTCTTTTCACTGGTCCATGTTCCCAGCTTGACGTCATTCTCGAGGCGATTGGGCCATCTTTAAAAGCAACGTGCGTCGTTCTTTTTAGCCAGAGTTACTGCCAGGTGTCGTCAGCATACTACCAGGGCATCCAAGACCTTTGTGAGAATGTTGAATTCTGTCTATGCAGTTCTTATTATTCTCCTGGCAATGGACGCCGGTAACTATGATTTTTTTAAAAGATCTTCTAGTGTTTTAAATGGACGAAACTTTGACGATCGGTAATTGGTATATTTAAAGTCAATTATTGTTTCCTTTAGTTAACTGTAAGATCGTTTATATTTAAGAGCCGTTGTTTTCATAACAAGTCGTAACCATATAAGACCAACATGAGGGCCAATTTGTTGTTTTTGTTGTTGTTGCTGCTGCTGCTGCTGCAAATTAACTGAGTCCATTGCGAGAATACAAGATCAAATAACGACACTTCCTTGGTAGTCTTAAGTTAAATCAGACCATCCGAAAAGTTAACAGCCGAAGCTGAACAGAATTAGTCCTCCGTGAAAACCAGCAGGTCTGTAACTTTTAGCTGCTCGAAGCTAGTCTCAGCCGAGAACGAGGGTCGGGCAGCGCAAACATTCGCGTCGTCTTTTAGTCATAAAGTACCCTGACATGCGCACAGTGACGCGAGCATTCGATTGCTGTTATTAACGGGAACAGAAACACGAACGTTTGTCCAGCCCCACCCTTCAGCCCTCCAGTCACTTTCGCATCCTTGTGGTCCTTCCTGCTCGGGAATCATTCAGTCAGCCATATTTTCCAGAACACGCCAAGCGAATGTTTGCAAAGTCGTTGGCAGGGTGACCGAAAATCTACGATGTTATCGTCGGTTGTGATGTAATCGGACTGCGTTATGATGCCAGTGTTATGGCTTTGGCCAGAGTCCGTGCCGTGGCGTACAGAGAGCTGATTATCTGATTCTTCTTGAGCGTGCGTGCATTTTAATTCCTGGCTTTTGATCCTGTAGGACTTGCAGGTGCATCTTGCGTGGCTTCTCCTCACCTAATGGCAGCAGAGATGAATGGTCTTATCGCCGGCTACTGCACGGAGATGGAGGAACAGTCTGCGCCTCTGGTGAGAAACCAAAAACAAAATAAAAAGGACAGCAAGCGGTTAAAGGATGGACGGGGAGTTAAAACGGAGACAGGGAAGGGAGAGGAAAGAGAGAGCTCAAAAGAAAGCTCTGACGAAGCGACAGAACGGCAAAACGGACAGAAAGGAATGGAAAGAGATGGGGAACGGGTAAAGATATTGATTACGTTGTAAGGACGCAGGGACATCTGAAAAGTAAAAGAGCAGGTGGATGAGGGGCTGGGTGGGAGAAGGTGCTTAGCGAGATGAATGGACAGCATTAAGGCGGAAAAAGACGAAATTTGTGACGTTTCCCGTTGCAAGAATGAAGACACTAAGCCAACTTAATTTTTTAAAAAAGTGTTATATCTTAATTCAGCGTTCCTGTTCTTACGACGTGTTTACCAGAATGCGGTCACTTGTTTTATTTTAATTAGTTTTTTCCTATTTCCTGTCACAGGCGAGAAGCTATTTACAGAAAAGCACTAATCTCAAACTGCAGTTTCTTCAACGTAGCGGGTTTTGTATTTGTACATTTGCTCCTTTCTGTTTTCCTTTCGGCTTTCAGGGCACTTCGTAAATCCTTAGCATGTGCAGATACGTGTGATATAAGAGTATATATGTGCATATTAACTGAATTTTTAAAGTAGTCAGAAAGTTATAACAATATTTAAATAATGCAATTTTAATAATTTAATTTTAAGAGGAAACAAAGCGCTCATTTTATCTTGCCATCGGTTCATTCTAAATTGTAAGGCTGATAAAGCTGTCGTCAAAAGGAATGCACTCCAGTTTTGGAGAGATATTCTTGACAGACTTTAATAGATGGCGCTCTCAGATGAGGACAGTTGCTTCAACCTGCTGATTGCAAGCTTTAATGGTGGTAGACTCTTCGCCTACTGGGGATGGGGGTGGGGGGCAAACAGCGGGACAGAACATAGATCTAGGACAACCAGCTGAAGACCAATAGTATGTTGTTCTGTCCAGACCTGCACAGAAGAGCAGAGACAGAACCTGTTCCGCTCCACTGATGGTGTGTGCAACAACCTCGACAATCCTTATTTTGGAGCTTCACGCGTCAAGTTAAACCGCCTCCTGGATCCTGTCTATGATGATGGTAATGCTTTCTTTGCTAGTTTCTTTCTCTCTGTCTCTCTCTTTCTTTCTCTGTCTCTCTCTGTCTTTCTTTCTCTCTCTCTCTTTCTCTCTCTCTCTTTCTTTCTCTTTCTCTTTCTTTCTTTCTTTCTTTCTCTCTCTTTCTCTCTTTCTTTCTCTCTTTCTCTCTCACTGTCTCTCTCTCTTTATTTCTCTCTGTGTGTTTCCCTTTCTTTCGCTGTCTCTTTCTTTCTCTCTTTTTTCTCTCTTTCTTTTTCTCTTTCTTTCTTTCTCTGTCTCCCTTTCTTTCGCTCTCTCTGTCTCTTTTTGTTTGTTTCTTTCTTTCTCTCTCTCTCTCTCTCTGAAGAAGGCGTAAACCACGTAAAGGGTACGCAAAACAGCCAGCTTTGTGCCTACACAAAAATTCCTGCTCGGTTCCTAACGGCGTCACCGTCATTCTAACAGTCGTCATCCACGAACAGCTTCCCCGACCGTCAGTCCGTTATTCATTATGTGCAAACAGGTGTCAACTCGCCGCGCACCCGGGCAGTCAGCGGCAAGCCCCTGAGAAGCGCCCGCGAGATCAGCTTGACCATCCACGGTAATCCCAGCTTTCCGCCTCGACCCAGCATGCCCTTCACCTTGCTGCTCATGCAGTGGGGACAGTTCCTGGATCACGACTTTGCCCTCGTACCTCTACCCAGCGGTAACATTTCCAGCACATCGCGAGTGTGCATTCACCATTCATTTCCCTAACTGCGAAGAAAAGTTGCACACTCAAAATGCATTATTTGTAGACATTTAATAAAAAGAGAAATTTAAGAGCGATAGGAATACTTTTTGCCTTGAAGACTGAATATTTTGAATTTTTTAAGGAGTGCGTTCTCAAAACGTTCTCTTCAAGACGTCTTTCGCCGGTATAAAACTTGTTAGCATCACTTATTTCATTAATGTCCCTCAAATGCATATCGAGTATTCCCATTCAAACCGCCGGCAGAAACGTACCGGAAGTAAAGGCGCTGCGAAGGATATCGTGCTGCGGCCAACAATTTGCTAGTGTAAACAATTCTTGGGGCAAGGTGATAACCTTTATCGCGCCTCAGATTCCGGTAAGCTGCTGTCAGCGGCTTAACCTGTAGTACACGCTACCGATCTTCTTTGTTTCAAATGTTAAACTATGGCACACAATCATTTGTGTTTATTTCTTTTTATTTTAAAATCTTTATACATATACCGATATATTATATATTACTATGACTTTTATTTTGACATTCCGAATTTGTCACGTCCATTTTTCAGAAGGAGGTGTGACCATTACTTGTTGTGACAATGTCACGAACGAATTCCTGCCCAACCCTCCAGAGTACGTGTCACTGAAGACTTCATAACTTCACGTTAAAGTGATGATTGTATGTTAAGGCAGCTTATGACCAAAAATTCTTTTTTTAAGAAGGGGATCCAATTGTCTAATCATACAAAACGCTGATTTCATCCCTGAACGAGTGGATTCTCGCTGTGATTTAATAATACCAAAACTATTTGCTTTACTCAGCGGGGTTTAATCCTATTCCAGGGAGTGTTTCCCCATACTCATATTGGACAACGCCTTGAAGCGACCTTGCAGACAGTTTTTGCGGTCCGTTGCAGCCAAACGACAGTCTCCTAGCGGTAAGTGGCATTTGTCATTGTTATGTGACTTCCGCTCTCGTCGATATTCGGAGACTGCTTGCATTATTTTCCCGAAATACAAAAACCCGCTGAGTACTACCATAACGCAGCTTGTGTCATTTTGTAGTGTCAGCAGAAACGCTTTCAATAATCAGTTCTGTTGCGAAAGACAAGAGTTTTTTCCCCTTTTAATCAGAAAGGCGGGAGCAGATCAACCAGCCAACGTCTTACATCGACGGGTCTATGGTGTATGGCAGCGACGAGAAAAGAGCAAAGGAGCTGAGAGAAGGCCCGGATGGAGACGGTAAGTCCCGGGGCTAGCCGTTCCCACACGCACCCCCCCCCAAAAAAAACGAACAAACCTACGCACGCACATGTACATGCCCATGAAAGATGACCTGCGTGCATCTTCGTCCAACTTCGTACGCAGATCTTTAAACTAAAATGTGTTTTATATCGGCACCCTCACATCCTGCACACAGACGGTTGCAAGCGCATATACACGCACGCGCGAACTCACACGTCCATACAGACGTACATATGCACGTATAATAGTGACGCGCGTGCACATATTCTAACATGAATGAAGGTATTAAGCAGTCACTTGGCTTTTTCTTTCTGCTTTTTGCATGTAAAACCGCAAGGGCAACATACAGGCTGAACGGAACTCAGTATTTTTTTTTTTGGCAAACCGAAGAGCGGTCACCCTTCATGCAGCCAGACGTCAATATGGCACACTGAAAGACAGCCATGCATGCAAGCACACAGGCACATGCGCATACACACAGAACAACATGCACATAAACACGTACGTACGTTCCATACGCCGACGTTGGCCAACTGCTTCCTTTAAATTTTAATCATCTCAATTCGTACTCTTCAGGTTTTCTGCTGAGATTCGAACCGTCCCCTTTTGGAGAACTGCTTCCATCCACTACTGCGCGGATCTGTAACCAGCCCACGTGCTTTCTGGCAGGTAGAACGACAGCTTTCTCAGGCACACCTGCAAGTGATTTTTTTACCTGGTATTACGACTGCTTTATCAGGCGCACCCGCAGGTGCCTTTTTACAGGTGTAATAAGTGTTCTTTCGGGCACACCTGCACATTTGCGTTCTGGCAGGTATAAGGAGAGGTTTTTTTTCAGGTACACTTACATGTGTGTTTTCTGCCTGGTAAGCCGAAAGCTTTCTCAGCGCAGGTGCAGATGCTATTTAGCGTTTATAACAATGGCTTTCTCATGCACGCCTGCAGATGCTTTTGTAATGTTCTTTGAAGTCTTGACCTCAGCTTTATCAGAGCGTCATCGTCGTCGTCGTCATGCTAAAACTAATCTATTTTCAGCATAAACGACTTTAGAGCAACACGAATGAACAACTCTTACCTTCTAACCTCCGATCTCTTGGTTTGTGCGCATGCGCAGGAGACGAGCGACCGAACGAACAGCCCTCGCTGGCCACCATCCACACTTTGTTTCTGCGCCTCCACAACCGCATCGCGCGGGCCATCAAGGCCGAGAACCCGAGCCTGGGCAACAGCACCATCTTCGAAAACTCCAGGCGTGTGGTGTGGGCCGTCATCCAGAACATCATGTTCTCCGAGTGGCTGCCCATCGTTCTGGGCTCGGCCACGCTGGCCCAGCGTCGACTGGCGGTCGGGGCCCGATCCACGTATGACCCCGCTGTCGACGCTACACTTTTCAACGCTTTTTCGTCTGCTGCGTTCAGGTAGGACCGTCTTGTAGCTTGACTCGGGTCCGTTCTGGAGTCGACGTCACACTCGTGGTTTTCCGACTTTTACCGAAGATTTTATTATTTTTTTTTTTGGCAATAGTTTCGAACTTTTCTTGTAAACGCAAAATCTGCTTATTAATAACTCTAAGTAGTGACAGATAAGAACTCCCTGATAGAAAAGTAGAGGGTTTACACCATAGATGATAATAAAATATTAGAATTTGTGTGCTTTCTTGAATGGAACTGTCGTATCCAGGAGCTACACTTTAAACCTGTACATCTAAAACCCAGTGATCTTTGTCTCTGCAAAACCCTCTCTCACGACACAGTCTTTTTTTTAAAGGGATACTTACACTTTATTAGAGGTTTGTCGAAGAGTTCTTGATTCCTATCAACCGTCGTCTGAAGAACCTGTGGAGACGAATCAAAAACAAGCCGTCACGACACACACATTCCCGATAGCGAAATTATTTTCCCACGTGAGTTCCAGGAGTTCCAGGCGCGCATGCGCAGCCCCTTAGTAGGTCTGATGATTATAGGTCAAGCCATGACATCTACCCAGCGTCACTTCTTATAGTTACAGTGAAGCGGCTAATTCGTGGTGACCGATAGCTGAGTGGTAAAGACATTGGCTTTCACGGTTTTGTCGCAGGTTCGAAACCCATAGTAACCTGCGATTTTATTTAACTTTGGGGGGATGGGGGGGTTGGTGTAGGGTTAGGGTTTGCCATTAGGAAGGGCCTCTCGTTTCCTGTATAGGTTCAAGTCCATGTCCTTGTACTCAACAGGATGAAAGGAGGACTGCGCATGCGTGCCTGGAACTCGCTTGGGAAAAAAACATTTGCTTCCCGATAGGCGATGCTTCGTGACGTAACTAAACGGTACGCAATCGTGTGTGGTGCCACAAAGGCTTTAGGACATGTTCCTAATGCGTACGTGTCTTTTTTTCTTCTTTTTTTTTAAATTCGACCAAAACATGGAATCTATATTGTATCGCGGATGAGTGTGAGACCGGCCTTAGACGCTAATGCAAAGAAAATTACACGTATAGCAAACGCAGTACATACATAAAAGGCAGTAGATAAGTAAAGATGTTTCTTCAGCGATGTTCCCGTTCGCTAGATTTAGTAGTCAGTCCATCTGACTCTTGAAAACATCAGAGTTGCATAAAAGCAGTCTGCAACGTATCACTGTTTTAACACAGGTGTCCTAAACGCACTGCGAATGAACTAGAAAGACCCCTTAAGAGTACACAAAGTGCATCGTAACGATATGTGCAGAGTGAACAATCGAAGTCTAGTTCAAATGCACACAGCTTTGCTCCAGGCTAGGACACAGCTTGATTCCAGACGAGCTGCCGGCCTTCACCTCTAGCATCACCGGTCGCAGCCTCCTCCTGCGGCAGCACTTCATGAACCCGACCGTGGTGAGGACACGCATCAACGACCTCGCCAGGGGACTTTTCAACGCCCAGGATCCTAGCGACCAGGCGCAGCCGTTCGACTCTGTCATCACGGGTGAGGTAGGTTCAGCCCCTTAAGCTAGCCTCTCCTGAAATGGCGTCATCTCACCCACCCTGTCTCCTATGACATCATCTTCCTGTCGATTAGCGGCTCGATAATGCATAGGTGGTCGATATTTCATCATCTCATCTCATCTCAGCCCCGCGACATAGAAGGGACATGCGGGATGCAGCTTCCGACAATCTCTGGCATCCCGGTTTGTCTTCTGCTGTCCGTAGCAGAGCTGGGATACAAAGTGCTGTCCATTGCTTGATGGTATAAATCCAGCTTTACCTTTGATCTCCTCCCCTCCTTCTAGTAAGCCTAACAAGATAGTCTCAGCATATTTCATATTTCGGTCTTTTCTATTGATTAAAAGTTTTACTTTTAGTGAAGATTATAACAAAACTAATTATATGGAGGGTGTTTCGCTTAGGAGTCATTCTAAGTTAGTGAAGAATCAAATGATTCAGCTTTTAGCAACAGGGAGCACCCAACTGGTCTTTAACAAAGGACTTAATACAGAACATGCCTGATGCATTTGGAAAGCGGATAGCGACAGCTAATAGAAATATGAACATGGAGATACCTTGTAACCTTGTTCACGTCTGTAAAATTAGTAAGACGCTTTCAGACTCTCGCTTATACATGAAAATATAGCGTCGGAAGAGACCGTCACATCGTTTTCTTGCCCTTAAAGGGAAACTTAACCTTAGAAGTAACCTGTCTTGAATTGATGAATATTGATGTTGTGAGTCTTTTTAACCCTAAATTTCAAGCTACAAAAGAACTATTCACTTACAACCCAGCTTTTAATGGCGCTCATCGGCCATACATGGAAGCCGCCATGTTGCCTTGATGAGTGACGTCAGTAACCCGGACAGGGAGAAATTAAGCTACTGCAGCCCGCAGCCGATAGCGCTCAAAGCAGCATCGTCCCAGATATCGGGCAGACGTTTTTACAGCTGAACGCAGCACCTTGCTGACACCATACTACTTGGTCTGTTGCAGAAAGCTAACAAATCTCCAGTCATCCTTTCTTGTGCATGGCCTAAACGGTGCATCTAAATGATATGGAAAAAAATATTTCGAAATGTTGAAAAGCCCATTCTACATAACCTCGCGATATTTAAAAAAAATGAAAAGAGAAAGAATTAAACAGTTCTCTTTACATCCATCCCGTCCATGCCGGTCACAGGTGATCAACCACCTGTTCGAGGTCAACGGAGTGGGCGGCACAGGTTACGACCTCATGTCCTTCAACATCCAGCGGTCACGTGACCACGGCGTGCCGCCTTACAACCGCTACCGCGAGTTCTGTAGACTTCCGCCCTTCAGGGACTTCCAGCATCTGGCCTTGACTTTCAACCTCAGCCCTAATCTCTTGGCAGCTGTGCAGAGCGTTTACGAGTAAGCTTTCGTCTTTCTGCTGGCCATGGGCCCTGGTGTCATGCCGAAGTTCTGCTCATGCTATGGTTTACGAAAACCAGTCTTGTCTGTTGTCATCTTTTGTTGTAATCTGTTTATGACATTTGAACCCCGCTGACTGTACTGGCTTGCACATCGCTGAAGCACAACGCTGCTTGGGCTTTTTCTTACTACATTTCTTTCCCTTTTTTGTTTGTTTGTTTGTTTTTGTTGTTGTTTTGGTGGGGAGATACACTTTGTGTGCAGCTATTGTCATTATACAACTTGTTTCCAAGACAACTCATACACAAAATAAAATGGCTGTCCTTCAGCATGTCGAAGGTTCGTACTTCTATACGACATAAATGATAATAAACTAAAGTTTACAATCTGCTCGAAGAAAGAAACAACTAAACAAAATTGTCTGTTTCTTTAATTTTGCAGGAACATAAATGACGTCGAACTAATCGTCGGCGGATTTTTAGAGCCTCCTTTTCGGGGCGGCTTGGTAGGACCAACCCTGAACTGCTTGGTCAGCGAGCAGATGCGCCGTTTGAAATTTGGAGACCGTTTCTTTTTCACGCATGCGCCGAACAGTCGTAACCCAAATCCCTTTACCGACGGCAAGTAAACAACGAATGAGTAAATGAACGAATGAACGCCTTAAAAGTTCGACCTGCCCATTCCTAGCTATATTTCCCAAAGCAGTAAGAGAAGAGAAAACTTCGAACCTGCTCTTTGTTCATACGTGTTTACTCATCTGGTTCAAAACAAAACTAAAAGCCACATGGCTTATAAACGGTGTCAGAAAGACCGTCCTATGGCCATAGTAAGTGTACACTTGATATTACGAACTTCAAATTAAAAAAACAACTTATGCAAACTTAAAATTGTAGTAAGATAAAGATTTCGTCATTCCTGACAGGATTACTTACAGAAACAGTAATATATTGAAAAGTAATATACTTTCATCGTCCCCTCAAATTTTCGGTCGCAAATTATAGTTCGTTGTGTTATTTTCAGAGGAACTTTCAGAGTTGAGGAAGGTGACAGCTGCCGTAGTGATGTGTCAGACGATTCCAGGGCTAGACTCCATTCAGGCCGATGCTTTTCGGCCCGTGTCAGCAAGGTAGAAGACCAGCTGCCAGACTATGTCGATTAAAGGTCTATGGAACCATAGCGGGCCAAACGGTTTTTAGCCTGACATTTTGACTTCAGGAAAGTAAAGGCTATGATATATATATATAAGTAATGTAATATTTGGAAAGAATAAGTAAGAAAAGAAAGAAAGAAATCAATAAACAAAGAAATGAAGAGAAAGAAATAAAGTAAAAAGAAGGAAAGAAAGATAAAGGACAGAAAGAAAAAGTAAAGAAAGAAATGAAAAAGAGCAAAAGAAATAAGAAAAAGACAGAAAGAAAAATGAGGAAAGTATTTTAGAACCCTGGTTTCGTAACGCGATTTCTTAGCTCGTGAGAATTCATCTGTACTAGTATTTGGATTAACCCCGGCTAAAGTGGGTCATTACCAATTACGTAGTGGCATCAGTTCTATAATATGGAGATGAATATGAAATATGTAATGTGATAATATGGAGATGAATATGAAATATGTAATATTAATTACGAAATCTTCTTCTCACTTCCATGATGTTTAGTCCTCATTAGCTGTTCTTCTGTTATATTTTTTGTGGGGTCCTGTTTAATGTCATGGTTCGATCATCGCCATTAAGAAAACTGCCATGCGTTGATGACTCACGTTCGATACTTTGTGTACATTTCAGAAATCCACTGAGACCTTGCAGGGAGCTTAGTAGAAACTTTATCAACGTCCAAACATTTGTTGATTGAGGGAGTCACCTAAAGGCATTTCACGTGGCAAGTTCTTCACTTTCTCAGTGGGGGTGGGAGGGAGGTCATGTACGGTCAGCGCACAAAGGCAGTTGCTGCAAATACATTCTTTTGAATAAAAAAAATTTAAATACCACCTATTTTGACTGACGAAATATATCGACTACATGAATATTCTTTTTTGTGTTCTTTCGTTTCTTCCTTCTTTATTCTATTTTTGTTTTTTGTGGGGTGTGTTCTTTCTTTTTTCCTTTTGTTCATTCCTTCATTCTCTCATTTTTTATAAGCCTTCGT
The DNA here is from genome assembly GCA_004794575.1 of Lanistes nyassanus. Classification (NCBI taxonomy): domain Eukaryota; kingdom Metazoa; phylum Mollusca; class Gastropoda; order Architaenioglossa; family Ampullariidae; genus Lanistes; species Lanistes nyassanus. Next base: position 177,560 of record SMGT01000506.1, on the reverse strand, counting down.
TCCTTCCTTCTCTCTTTCCTTCCCCTCCACCCCCCCAAGCTTCCCTTCTTAATGGAACTGCCTGTAACTGGAGTATGCACGGGTCTGTCAGTGCGTGCGTGCGTGTGGAGGAGGGGGGAACTTGTGGACTCAGGGCTTGAAATCTGAAGCGTAGTTTACGGGATGACGCAGCTGGTCTTTTCGGTCCTCCGTGTGCTCTGGTCTTCTGTCGTTTTCTCTTTCCCTAGTGCCCTCCCAAATCCTTCATCACCCTCCCTCCCTCTTACCCTTATCATCAGATAACCTTCATCGCCAACTTGACGTGAACAAACAATAACCTCTTTTTCCCTCCTCCCTCTCATTCTCTCTCTCTGCCTCTTCTCTCTCTCTCCCTCCCTCTCTTTCTTTCGCTCTCTCTCTCTCTCTCTCTTTCTCTCCCTCTCTTTCCCTCCCTCTCTCTCTCTTTCTCTCCCTCCCTCTCTTTCTCTCTCGACTCTCTCTTACCATTAGCCCTTTCACTCTTCACGTTTGTATTCCAGACGAATTGTATTGTCAACAAACGCATTTACTTGGCGACATCTTTATTACTTTTCTTTACCCCACCGACTTCCCCCTCCCTCCCGTCACCATCCTCCAAACCCCCCCCTCCACCACCACCATCTCTGCATATATGCATACAAAACGGCCTAACGAGCGCGGCTTATTCTATCGCAAAAGTACAGAAGCGGATATAGCTGTAGAAACCGATCTCTATCTACCCCCGAGTGATGAATAGTTCAGTAAATGGCGCGCCCGTGACAGAGCGTTTTGCCGAACGCCCATGTCAGAAAAAGATGTTTTTCTCCCCCGCGTTCTGCCCAAGATCAGATACGGCGAACGACTGCTGGCCCCGGAGATTTTATTTTGAAAACCCTTTCCTACACGTGGCGATGGATATCAGGATTCCAACATCTGCGGTCAGAGCACTGGTCCAGAGAGCTTGGTAATCAGAGCATTACTCTGGCCCTGTTTCAGGAAATCGCTACCGAGATTGTGTGCCCTTCTTTCAGCGTCAGTTGTGAAGTCTGTTTGAACTGATCAGAAAAATCCACGCTGAAACTATCATAAATGCAAAAACGGTCTGCCTTCGTTTGTTATGCATCTTTTCGCTGTCGCGTTCCCTAATCGGCTTGTGGATTTTGTTAACTGCAGCCTTGAATAAATCGTTCAGAACTACTTCATACGTCAATTATTTCATGCGTCAATGTTCCAAGTTTCTTTGTCATCTGATTATTAATTCGACAGTTGTAAGCATTAAACCATGTCTAAAGTTATTCCGTTACTTTTCAATAGAAAAATACACAGCTAAACATGAAAAATCATGACAGATCACGATTGGCGATGCAGAATAAAACAGTGTTTACTGCAGAGGCGTGCGGCGTGCGGTGTGCGTGTGTGGTCCACTTTACCAAACGGAATCTGCTGTTGAGTTCTTAAGTGCTCTCAGCGTTTGAAAGTTATGCTTCAGTTGACGCCTAGTCTCGTAGGTCCGCTTCTAAATTAAACACCAGCGGCTGTTCACTGAAGTTACCCCTGCTTGGTGAATCATTAAAATTGTCATTCTCCTTCATGTCCTTACATATAGACAGTGAACACTCGTCTGCGTTGGTGAAACTGTCTATACGTAATTCTTTCTTTGTTTTGTCCGTTTCCTTCTTGTCCTGATGAAGGGGTAACGCCCCGAAACGTCGACTTTACCGGTTTTTGTCCTTTTACTTGGTTCGGTTAATCTGTTGGTCTCAGAACAGTTTCAGTAAATTGTTTTGCAGCTTGTTTTAAGACTAAATGAATGGACAATGTTTTACTAAAAAAATCTGGATAAAGATCTCACCAGTTCAGAAAGATCAAATAGTGAACACCCCTAAAATGCTCAGTTGTTCCATCTGTAATGGAGAGCAGGTTCTAGACAAATATTATCACTTATTTGCATGTAAATCTCTTCCCACCGCCCACCACCACCACACAAAAACTTCGCATTGTATTGGAAAAGACCTATTGTGATAAGGAAGTTGTTTCATATAATAAAGTGAAAGAGCGCGAAGTCGAATAAAGATTGTACTCGACTATAGACCCAGTCAGTCAGTCAGTCAGTCAGTCAGTCAGTCAGTCAGTCAGTCAGTCAGTCAGTCAGTCAGTCAGTCAGTCAGTCAGTCAGTCAGTCAGTCAGTCAGTCAGTCAGTCAGTCGCTAGCTAGCATTAAAAAAATATTGGCTCTGATCTTTTTTTAATGGCAATCGATCGAAAGTTACTCTCATCACACACACGCTGTGGAAAGCAAGCCTTTCTTCCTTTCGCTTCAGTCCAAACACAAATGATCAGATGACTAAACTGGATCGAATCGCTGGCGTTACTTTACAGCGGTTGTCGCTCACCCCTTCAATTATATGGTCACCGTGTCACAGCTGCTGACACCGAACTGGTCGTGGGAAAGGTCAGTTCCTACCAGCCCTAAACAGGTACCCAGTGGGAGGAAACGCATTCAGCTGACTGCGAGGAAGATGGCTTCTCAGTGAGGAGAGGGATTTCGTTGCAGTAATGAGAGTTCATATCACGTCAAGAAAATTTGAGGGAGTCTATCCAATTCTGATTTTGAAGCGAGGGTTTATCCTGTCTTGACAATGATCTGAGTGGATATCGAACCCTGATAAAAGCTTTTAGAGACTCATAACAGTGAGAATGATGACTATTTTGAAATTGTAGGAATAGCTATCCTGTCATGACGATTGATAAGACAATGATAAGACAACTTCCTGAATGGATTTCGGGTCTGTTCAATGGTTTGGAAATATTTGCTTCGCGGTCGTGACAGGAAGGTTTTGTGTCCTCTGTGTACTTCTGTCTCATTCTGTTTGTCCCCATGCAGTGCCTTGACCTTTTTTTCTGTAAATTGACATATCAGTTTCTCTTCAAACATTTCTTGCCCCCCCCCCCCCCCGTTTTCACTTCCTCCAACCCCACTTTTTCTTTTTGTCTCCTCCCCTGCACTGTCCCCCTTTCCTCTTCCCTTCTTGTTCTTTCTTCCTTTCTGTCTGTCTGTCGTTCTTTCTTTCCTTTCTGAGGATCTTAGGTCAAGTCCTCCATGGTGTGAAAACGTCAGATGTGCATGATCAAACGCTACAAAGGCTGAAACATTCTTGTTTGATCGCGTAATGCATGCATATTTGTCAGTGAATTAGTGGGTCTTGTTTTGTGTGAATGGAACATGAGGAAGGCAAATATTGACAGTACGTGAGATCCTCTTCGCATTTGTCCCTCAAAACTCACGATGTTGATGGGGGTGTCATGTCCCTAGGCACTTGAGTGTGTTGCTGGCTGAAAAGTATTGTATACTATGATTGCTATAACATTGCTTTCAAGAAGACTACAATAATTTGACAGAAACACTGAAAATGCGAATCAATATACCAATTGAGTGTGACAGCGTATGAAAGTGATCTGTCGCCTTTGTTCCTTTTTGATAGTTAGACCTCTGTGTGTGTGTGTGTGCGCGCGCGTGTGTGTGTGTGTGTGAGGGTGAGGGTGTGTGTGTGAGGGTGTGTGTGTGTGTGAGTGTGTGAGTGTGTGAGTGTGTGAGTGTGTGAGTGAGAGATAGAGAAAAGAGAGAGGACGAAAGAACGAACCAACGAACGAACGAACCAAAGATCACATTTTATTGACTAGATCATCTGCCCATTTCACGATTGTACAGACAACAATGCCATAGTATCAGTGTTACAAAAGTATAGGAAACATACATCTCCTCTTAAACTTCTGTGCGCTCACCCACGCTTACGCACACACCTCAGGTAGGCCTATGCACGCACATACCGGTCAGACCTATAAATAGGACGCTTACTGATGAGGCTTCCAGCATGCGTCCACACTTCTGCGTTCCACAACCTTAGAGACAAGGCGGTGTGTAAGTTCGGGAAAACTACCGGGCAAAAGCACAGACAATCTAAATGCAGACAGAAATGTATAAAACTTTTTTTGGAATGAACAGCTCACGCAAATCAGAATCTGTGTGCGTGCGTGCACGACGCCATGTGTGTGCGTGCGTGTGTGTGTGTGCGTGAGAGAGAGAAAGTGGATTAAGCAGATTAACCGAACTAGCTATAAGATTCGAAGCCATCTGCTTCCATTTGCTGGCAACATTTTTCGTGAGATGCCCAGACCCACGAAGGTGGTCAATCACAGCCTTTGTAAAGACGCCTTTCTTCACAAGCGAAGTCAGTCTTGCTGTTATTCCTTTTAACTTTTCGGTGAGTATTTGTGTCACATTACCTGGTCATTTCTGCATTTTTTTTAAAAGCTGGCGAGTATGTAAGGATGTTTGCCACATTTTACAAATTGTGTACAAAAGTTGTAATCTAACAAAAATATACAAACTGTTTTGGGCTTCTAAGGACATCAAGCAGTTACGTTGTTCTTTTTTTGGAAAATATGGAAAATACAAAATAAAAGAACAACACAAAGCTTGTGTAAATGTAGCTAACACGAGAAATATAAGGATGAAGAGGTTTTCGTATGTTCAGGTCCTTGTCCCAACGGTGGTGGAGCTGTTGCCCATGCTAGAATACCTGTGGACTCAGTGCAGCGGGATCTGGCAGACGTATCTATCAGTACTGTTGCAGATTCCGTCGCTGTTAAAATCCGGGTACCCGCGGGTGTTCTCCATGCAATTTTGACCCCCGTTTCCGTTATCTGGTTGATCCGTGTACCACGTGAACACGGGTGAACCATCCAGCCACGCCCACCATCCTTCCTTGAAAAAATCATTTCCGCCCAGTTTAAACTGCATGTTGGTCAAATCTGAAACGACACGTTTAGTACACAGCGTCAGTAAATAGCACAGGACTCATACCACGGGGAAAACGTTTCTTTTTGTCTTCTTTCTTCATTCTTCCTTCTTTCATTCTTCTTGTGCGTCTAGTTTTGCGTTTAGTCTAGTTTTTAGGCTACAACCAACCAACCTTTCTTCTTCTTCTGTTGATGTTGCTGGTGTGTAGAAATTTTATTTTTGTTGATGCCTAGGTACAGGGTCGAGATATGACCTACAACCATCTGTGGGCGAAAAGGAACCCGCTTTCCCAATTTGGTGTGGATCGGTTCAGGCATGCTGATTTGTATAACTTACAAACCCACAAACACTCATTCGGCTTTATATATTAGATAAGGATAACATGATATGCGTAGATACACATTATATATATATAACATCATAAACATATGTAAATTATTATGCATGTATAGAACATTATTTCTGTTGTAATGGTAATTGCATTCAATAAATAAAGGCAACTTTCATTAGCATATGGTGCTACATACAAATTAGTGTTGAACTGCCATGTTCAAGAGACAAAGGGCTGATTAAGGACAAATACACGTACGCACACTGACAGGAAATCGCCGCTGGATATCGGGATGTTACGTACTGTTTCTCCTGATGTAGTTAGCAAGGACATCTCGTTTTGAGTAGGTGTTGGATATGTACAGATGACCACTCTCGTTGCTGCAGCGATAGAACGCTTCAGTCCAGGACAGTTGGGGGGACCCCACTGGCTTGTAGCAAACTTGCACCGCAGAATCATAAGTGTAGTTGCTTGGACAGACATCTGAGGGAAAATGATGGCACACCATTTAAATAAATACATTATATGTGTTATTAAAACTACCAAATTTTTAGAACGTCTGCTTCGAAACTCGGTGATTTCGTTTAAATCCAGCCTCGCACGCTCCGAAGAAGCTACGTTTAAAAGATAGAAGGCGAAACATCTCATTCAGTTTCTATTGAAAGATTTCTTTCAGAACGTTTCCCCCTGTAGACTAGTGAGGGAAAAAACTGCCTGCACAGATCTGACTGCGTTTTGATGAAATTATATCATATTTTCCACCTTTTCAATACGGTTCGACCAGTTCGACCAATATTTTAATCGACTCAATTGACATCAGGTAACACAAGCATTAATTTAAGTTGTTGTATATACCGACTGTATACCGGCTTCAACGCTTTTCAGTCACAAAACAGAGCTGTATTGAAATTCCGAATATAAGAAAAGAATTTTATGGCAAATATGTTTTGGGGGAATCAAGGTCAACAGGTTTTGCCAAAAGACTGTCTTAGCGAAGCCTAAAAGTTATGTAGGAATTAAATACTCTGATTGTGTTCACAAATATTTAGACAAAACGATCACACTTTAGTTGTCATAAAAGCAATATGAAAGGATTGTGGGAATAATAAAAGCTGAATATTTTCTATTTGTGTGCATGCTTTGTCCGTGCTACAGTATGTATAAGAGAGAGACGGCATAAAAAAATCCCACATGAAAAAATTGTGTTAATTTTCATTATTTTAAAACTCACTCAACACCTCTCTACATACACACTTGTATCAGGCAAGAGACCAAATCACCCGTACTTTAATTGTATATCTCAAAGAATAAAGAGTTCTTTAAACAGTTATTCAAATCCTACTTAAATTAAGGAAGTGGAGTAAACAGTATTTTATATATACAATATATATATATATATATATATTCGTTGATTTGTTTGAAAATAATGTAAAGACATTTTGAATTAAAAACTATTATTCTAATCTTCCTGTATTTTAATTTTGATGCTTTCAAATGTTCAGCTCGAAAGCCGGTGTATTCGCTTAATGCAAGGAACTGTCTGTTGCTCTGCAAAGAAGTCTCAAAGAACACTATAAGTAGCAACATGATAATGAAATCTTTGTAATTTCTGCCTTGATTTCACCTCGGAAACACAAATAAATAACAACTAAAATAATTTGCACTGTGCATAAACCTGTCTTATAATGTTACTTATAATTACCTGCTAGTCGCCAGTAGTGCAAGTATCCCTCGTCTAGCTGCATCTCAATACCAAAGGAGACGCGCCCGGGAAAGATGAGGCATCGGCGGCTGGCTTCGTGGAAAGAAAACGAATGACAGGGGGAGTTCCGAAGACACAGGCTTGCACACCCCAGCAGGGACTCTCGTTGGTACTCCGACTTGTAACCATGGAAACTGACTCCTTGCAAAGCCGTCCTCAGCCATCTGGCTTGGAGGATGACCGGTTCTTGGCCCCGCACGTGGTAGAGGGCAGCGTGCAACAGCGTGAGAGATGCCAGGACGACACACGCAGGGCTGCGCATCTCCCCCTTTTTTGTCTAATCGCTGTAACCCGACTCGGGCAATACCTGAGATTTTCGAACTGTTCTTCGATTTAATCCTTCGATTTCCAGTCAGGCAGGAACACAAACATCACCTGGTAGACAAAACCAAGAAGTAAGCATTTTCCTCTGCCTTCGCCGCAGGTCGAGCTTCAAGCAGTTTTGCGTGTGTCCGCAATGAAAGACAAAAGTTGCATCCGCAGTTCTGTCTCTCCTCTAGGATTTATACTTTTTGTCCATTAAGACGTGATGTGTTATTTGTTTCAGCTTAATATCGTGAACCACATCGGAAACTTGTGTAACTCAAAAGATTAATTGGCACTGTGTGAAAAAGTGCGGCGTTTTTTTTTTCTTTTTGCGTAGACGGAGAATTTATTTATCTATTTTTTGCGCAGTGTTGGCAACAATGAAACGTTGCCTCTTGAAATCTCCTGGTGCTTTTAGTTGTAGGCCTACCATTGGACTGAATTCTCACATCATATCGTTATTCGTGTTTTTTTTTAAAACTGAAATATCCTTCACTGATATGCAGTCTCTTTGCTGACTTGGCCTCTAAAACTTAAACTTGTGGTTTTCTGGCTGTCGTCTGGCTGCATCACTGCGTTGTGTGATTGAGCTCTCTTGCCCTTGACTAACAACCTCTAGCAATTGTCGTGATACTGCTAAAGCAGAGTTAACAGCCGAGTGCCGGAGTGCAAAAGTTTCTTGACCATGGGAGATTTCAAGTTTGCTGGAATCCAAAATGATCATTTATAGAACGGCTTTTAAAACTGCAGCGCCTTTAACATTAGCAACCAAAGATTTTTTTGTCCGAAGCTATAGTTTTGTTCATGTGAATGCGAATAACGCTAGGCCATGACCTCACGGCGCACAGATCGCACGTTCCACAATGGAAAACCTGACGTCACACCCCGGTCTCTTGCGATCACAGAGCCATGAAATTTGCCTCAGGTCTGTTTGCTGACCATACGCGCAAAGCCCAACAAAAATCCATGGTTGCCAGGGTTTTCAATAAACACTCCGTGAAGCATAGAGTGAACAGCGTGCTTAAAAGGAAGTGAGAAACAGCATCTGAATGTTTTTTGATGGAGGCTGCGTGGGGGAAGTATGTGACAAGAAATTCGGAACAAAGAGTAGGGGTATTTTTTTTAACTGTATTGAAACATCAGTCTTCAATATTTTACTGTATGCTATGCTTTTATACCCGTCAGATTTTTGATGAGAGAAGCATATTGTATTTTCTTCTCTTCAGACATTTAGTACCCTTTTTAAAAAAAAAAAGAAAGAAAATAACCCTAGCGTTTTCCACCTAGTACTTGACTCTTCAAATGGGATGTTTGCCGAACTCAACAGAAACAGAAAAAAAATTCTTTTTTTAAACCTCGGACTAAGAAAGACTCAGCAAGTCCTGCTCCTACAACGCACCACAGTTAATCGTCTCCCTTGGTTCTTCAACCTCTTCCCTTCCGTCTATCCCCCCCCCTCCCGTCTTCTCTTTGTCAATCCAGCCCTATCCCCAATATTCCCTCCTTCGTCGCAGTTAAAGCAGTGAATCTTTGTCCTGAAGTTTTGTCTGGCTACCAACGCCTTGTGCTTACAACAGCCAGCCCAGGCACGATAGATCTCTTGTTTTGTACTAACAATCCGCTGCCTTTTGCAGAGTAGTCTATCAAAGTCTTTTAGTGAACGTTTCTCTGAAAATTTTATTGATTTTGCTGTAAAGTCCATGCCCATGGTGCTCATGGGCAAGAGCTGTAAATGTACAAATGGACTGTACGAAAACATTTGATGGAACGTTCTGCAAAGCCATTTACTTCACAGTGCCATGCCATGAGAAGACGGAACCCCGCAAGTGTCCCCAAGTCTAATTAATGTCGGTACTGTTTTAAGTACCGCCGACGAAACTGATTAGTGCCGAATCCTTGAAACAGACGCTCCCAATGCAAAGGCGGGTAGCTGGTTGAAAAGATTTTTTGTTTTACTTTAACGCCTTGTCAGCAACGTATAGGCCATACAACGGCCAGCGATACACGTGGTTTATAGCGCAACAAAACATTTATGAGACAAAAAATTACTACCATATGATAGAAGCACTTGATTCTTGTTTTATGCCAATATCATTTGCTTAAATTGTTGATGTATGCATGTTTGTTGTCGAAGGGAAATCGGACAAAATGTTTGAATTTTTTATGTCTGGGTCTTTTTCCCCCGAGATTCTGCAGTGCTGAAAGGGTATCACAGACATGAGACATTGAGTGGTAAGATGGCAGCCTCATTTTGGTCCATGCCATGTCATGCCATGCAGGCAGCTGCCAATGGGAGCGATCAGGGTAATAGGTGCATCCAAATATACTTTGATGATGGAAAGCTTTTTGCCAATAAATGCACGCGTGCAGTTATAATTAATGTCAACGTGTACACACACACACTGCGCTGGTAATTAAAAATGCTGTCGTTTCGGATAATACACTTTTATCATTCACTACCATTTACATGAACTACAAGTCACAAAACTGTGTTGAAAACCCCATTTATGGCCACAAGTAAAAAGACTCCTGAAGTAGCAAAAATAATGAATCATGCCTTAACGTAGCACAAAACAAGGAATATAAATATAAACATCTATAAGACCATGACTACATGCTGAGACAGATAAGATAAATATTCCATTTGATAACATTTGATATAATGCCATCTTTTTAATGGGTGCTGGAAGGACAAGTTTCGACGATCAGCCAACACTAGGACGGTATGACACTAGTTGACCCTCTCTGGCATCAGTAACCACTCCTTGTCCACTAATGATGACTGATATCACATTATGTGTAGCTTAAAACACGACTTAGATGCAGATTTTTCATAATGAAATATCGAAAGCATCTGTCATAAATACATGTAAGCAAACCCCTGAAATAAATAACATTCATGATAAAAAAAATGGCAGTCTTTGAACAGTACGCCAGTGGTTATAGAACATATCATGATATGTGACAGCAGTCAAGAAATAGTGATGTGCGATATCGTTACAAGATGCACAACTTTCCAAAGATGCTAACCTTAGGGGAACACACAAAAGATAATGCATGCATATTGTCAAATATTGCTGCTACCAGATAATATAAACTCAGTATCTGGCGAATTGTGCAACTGTGATAGACACCAACCTCAGCTTCACTCTGCTCTTAAGAAACAGGGCGATCTATAAAAGCAGTGAGCATCCACAGCACAAAACCATCCTGGTATTTAAGAAAAAAGCCACTCCACAACGCCACGCAGAAAAGTACCACAGCTTTCTAACAAACGCATTTAGTATTTCTTTCAAAACGTCTGAGGCACTTAATAGGTTATCAGCATTTTAATGACCATTGTAAATTAGCATGAAAGTATATAAACTAAGGGCTTAAAATACTGCAGACCTTGAACCAAGACCAGGTACTTCTGATGGAGTAAGCCGTCTTTTTTGCTTATGTAGCACTAACAGGCACCTGGCTATGGTTAACCATGGCACCCAAAGCACCCTTACAGGTCTCTTTACCTGGTTGTCAAACGAGCTGTCCACTCAATCGGCACGTTTTACCGGTCTTCCGTTCACCAGTAATTTGGATTTCTACCAGCGTCGGCCTAGCTCTCTTTGTAATGTCATGCTGATACACTTTCAGTGTGGCACTGGTCCCTGACTGATGGGGTTTGTCTCACACGACTGATTCACCTTTGTCAAGGGACCCGTGTGCCTCTCGCTGGGACTGATTTTTAAAAATTCAGTAAACTTAAAATCATACTGTTTTAACAAACAGCACGTACAGACCTTTGATGTACTTTTTGGGGGGAGGAGGAAGAATATTAGCATGCTTTTTAAATTTCACAGCACATATTCTCCACATTCTCTGAAAGGCAAGTAAGATTGCCGGAGACTCCTCACATCATTTACAATACAAACTGGCCATATTAATAGTACTGTTAACTTAGGTTTACTTTTGTTTTTGTTGTTATATTTACTTTTTGTTTGGTTGTTTTTTCTTGTTGTTGGGTGGGTTTTTTTTTTTTTGCTTAAGGTCCTGCCCCAAACTAGGTACATATCAGGACAATGTTGCTTAGGCGATTAAGTTACATGCTACCACATGTGACTACTGTTGAACACAGGCTTCAGTTCCAACATATACTGACACCAGGCCAAACAGTCTCAGTACCTTTTTAAGTCTTAACTATGAATTGGCCGTGGCACCAACCACTGAAGTTTGCAGAACTAATTAAGCCTCATTAGGCCAGTTTTATGCCCTGATTGTAAAGTAAGTGAAATCAAAATCAAATTAATAATTAAGCGAACCAAATCAAAAACTGAAAATCAAATGAAATACAGCACCAATCTAAATTAACTTTAAAAAAAAATTTTCACAAACAAACAGAACTTAATGTAGGGAAAGAATGGTGGCTATACAGCAGTAACCTTCATAAACCCTCAGCAATTTTCAAAATTGACAGGAAATGGTTACACAACCATTGCATTCATAAACCCTCAGCAATTTTCAAAATTGACAGGAAATGGTTACATAACCATTGCATTCATAAACCCTCAGCAATTTTCAAAAATGACAGATAAGTGTCATTTGTGGGATTTTAAAAGCATGCACATCTTTTCTGTCAATATACAAATGCTTGTAAACAACATGCAGTGACTTGTCCCAATGCATTGTCAATGGAAATGCTAAATTATAAATTTGTTTTGATCCTTAACTCCACCAGGTGACATGAGCAGTAACATCAATTTCTTTGGCAACATATCCATTTTCATAAGTTCTGCTGAATGATCCTAGACACATTTTTTTGGTATGTGAAATCAATGCTTTGGTATGTACAGCTACAAGCTGCACCTCATGTTCACAGTGTCTTCAAAACGCTCAGCTTGCATAAAGCAGCAATTCTAAAAATGTGTAAAACCTCATAAAATATACAAATTTTTCTAAAAACAAGGTCCAAGTTTGAAGTTTGAAGCTTGAAACTAAAAATGATGAAGTGAACCAGGAACTTCCAGAAATACCTAAAATTAAACATGCTGCCTTAAAACAACAAGAACCAAAAGAATCCCCCTTTTTATGATATGTATCACAAGTTGATAGAGATGCAAAAAATGCAAATTTCTTATCTAAATTTGTGTTTCTTTAACAATACTTACCATGACCCAAAGTGCTAAATTCTCATTTGGCGATCCCTAAATCGCACCCTAAAAACAAAAACCCACCCAGGCAACCCTGGTAAGACCCCTCCGCGCATGCGCACACGCTGAGCTCCCCGTGCGCACAGCTCACTGACAGGTTAAGCTGACTTTCTCTTGCCAGGCAGAACCATCAGCGGGGAGGAGGGTGGGTCTATGATGGGTCATGGTAAGTATTGTTAAAGAAACACAAATTTAGATAAGAAATTTGCATTTTTTGCATCTCTATCAACTTGTGATACATATCATAAAAAGGGGGATTCTTTTGGTTCTTGTTGTTTTAAGGCAGCATGTTTAATTTTAGGTATTTCTGGAAGTTCCTGGTTCACTTCATCATTTTTAGTTTCAAGCTTCAAACTTCAAACTTGGACCTTGTTTTTAGAAAAATTTGTATATTTTATGAGGTTTTACACATTTTTAGAATTGCTGCTTTATGCAAGCTGAGCGTTTTGAAGACACTGTGAACATGAGGTGCAGCTTGTAGCTGTACATACCAAAGCATTGATTTCACATACCAAAAAAATGTGTCTAGGATCATTCAGCAGAACTTATGAAAATGGATATGTTGCCAAAGAAATTGATGTTACTGCTCATGTCACCTGGTGGAGTTAAGGATCAAAACAAATTTATAATTTAGCATTTCCATTGACAATGCATTGGGACAAGTCACTGCATGTTGTTTACAAGCATTTGTATATTGACAGAAAAGATGTGCATGCTTTTAAAATCCCACAAATGACACTTATCTGTCATT
>SMGT01000506.1:146423-164416 GCA_004794575.1 Lanistes nyassanus | reverse complement strand
AATGACAGATAAGTGTCATTTGTGGGATTTTAAAAGCATGCACATCTTTTCTGTCAATATACAAATGCTTGTAAACAACATGCAGTGACTTGTCCCAATGCATTGTCAATGGAAATGCTAAATTATAAATTTGTTTTGATCCTTAACTCCACCAGGTGACATGAGCAGTAACATCAATTTCTTTGGCAACATATCCATTTTCATAAGTTCTGCTGAATGATCCTAGACACATTTTTTTGGTATGTGAAATCAATGCTTTGGTATGTACAGCTACAAGCTGCACCTCATGTTCACAGTGTCTTCAAAACGCTCAGCTTGCATAAAGCAGCAATTCTAAAAATGTGTAAAACCTCATAAAATATACAAATTTTTCTAAAAACAAGGTCCAAGTTTGAAGTTTGAAGCTTGAAACTAAAAATGATGAAGTGAACCAGGAACTTCCAGAAATACCTAAAATTAAACATGCTGCCTTAAAACAACAAGAACCAAAAGAATCCCCCTTTTTATGATATGTATCACAAGTTGATAGAGATGCAAAAAACACAGTTTTCAGGAGGGCGTTTATCTGAACATTAAAAAAAATAAATATATGTATAAATTATAAATAAATTTATCATTTGTAACTTGAAAAAGGAGCAGACATCAATGCGATATGAACAGATGGACATTCGGGAGTAAAAAATGAAGTACAGCATGATGTCACTCAATCATATCCTGTGGAATCTTCCGTAGAAAAAACCTCCTGATGTTCGGCCACTAAACGTGGTTCTGTGAGTGCTGCTGGTTGATATGCGCATGTAACATTGAAGCCCTGAATACTGCTAAGGCACCCACTGCGGACAAAGCTATCATAAGGTGAAACACGCTGCCCCAGCTGTACCAGGTCGCTACCAGCCCGATCACTGGGCCTTCTATGCAGGGCCCAATGCTGCCAAAACCTGACGCGACAAGACAGAAATGTAGAAAAATAGACTTTACGTTAGTTCATCACTACTTTTTTTAAAATGCAGATCAAAGCAACACATAAAATGAGCACTCAATAGCCCTAATCAATCATAAATGATATGTGGTAGATTCTTTACACAGTATAAGGATGTGGATAGTATAAGTGCTGTAGCACTAGTAGTATAATTAGTATAAGCATTGTACCATTAGTAGAGTAGTTACTACGAGTACTGAATTATTAGTAGTGTAGATAGAACCAATATTGTACCATTACCAGTATGGTTTGTGTGACCACTTTTTAATTAGTACTGTAGTTGGTATAAGCATTGTACCATTAGTAGCATAGTTGTATAAGTACTGTACCATTACTAGTGTAGTTAGTATATAGATATTTTACCTTCAGTAGCGTAGTTGGTATAAGCACTGTACCATTAGTAGCATAGCTTCTATAAGTACGGTAGCATTACTAGTGTAGTTAGTATATAAGTATTTTACCTTCAGTAGTATAGTTGGTATAAGTACTGTACCTTTAATAGTTTAAAGTATTGTACCATTAGTTGTGTATTAAGTATAAGTCAATCACCATAAGTATTGTATCTTTAGTAGTGTAGTCTATAAATATAGTACCATTAGTAGTGCAGTTGGTATAATTATATACCATTAGTAGTGTAAGTGAACTATTGTACCATCCGTACTATTGCTAGTGTTACCATCATACCATTTACAAGCCCTACAGTTGCAGCAGCAGAATTTCCTCCATACTTTTCCCCTAGGTCTGCAGGGATAGAACCGCCTGAAAGTATAAATGCTTGGTCTCACTGATTGCTTATGACGTATAAACAATCTGGCAAAAATGCTGAGAAATTAAAATGGCACCGTGTCCGGAAAATGACATGGCAGAAACAAACAATCCCAAAAATATCAATCTGGGATGTAAGCATGCTTTAGCAAAACCCAACCAACCACTAACATCAGAGATCTGCAGAAGGGATGATTCTCTCAAGTGCACCTTAGCACTGAAATACACTAAGTCTTTTTTTAATTTTTCCTGTCTCTTTGTGCATTGTGTGTTGTGTTTTGTCCTGCATAAGGGTAACACCCTAACATCCTGTCTGTTTTTCTCACAGTTTGGTTTAACATCCTTGCTCACTTATCACTATGGTAAAGCAAAAGTGAAACATTTTACCTAACAGTGTGTCAGGCCCTGCATTGAAGGCACCAGCCAGGAGGAGGAAAACAGTGTTGAACCCTGCACCCCATGAGCCTGTGACAGTGAACATCAACAGCGCAAGGCCAGACAAAGCAACAGACACTGCAGTGCCAAGCAGCCCTCGGCCTTGGAAATATCTACAACAGAAAAAGTGAGAACATATCTGAGCTGTTCCAAAACCGACATCACAGTGAGCACAGTACATGGACTGCTAACAAGCAACAGACTGCACTAGACTGCATAAGCCACAGCTGTTCTGTTGCTTACAATCCTTGAGTTTTCTGCAGTCATGGTCAGAAATAAAAGGTCTATATTTTTAAGCCATATTCTGATCGACTGAGTTTCACAACATTAGCCAATGCTTTGGTAGCTTAGAACCCGGCTTCAGGTTCCTTCACAATGATTTACAAGTGGCCACTTAAGTCTGTTTACTGCTGGAGTTGGCATAGGCAGTAACAGTATGTAACAGCACTATTCCACAAGTCTGTATTGAATGGTTGGTTGATCTCTGTTGATGCTAAAATAGACAGACCAATGAAGACTGGTGGAACAGTGCTGTTCCACACCTACTGTTATTTTTCATTGGTCTATCCACTGATGTTAAAATGGGAAGCTGATGCCTAAATGGTTTAGAGCACTGGCCTCCAAACCCAAAGGCACTGGGTTGATACCCACGTGCTGCACTTCCCCTGGTTCACCCAGCTGTGAGTGGATACCTGACCCATTGTTCAGGGAAGGTAAGACAGTAACAAAGAGAACATGGGCACGACCTTCATGATGCTGGCCACAAAAAGTGGGGGTCTTATACAGTCCCACTCTTGACTGATCTAACCCAGGTCACAGATCAACCTATAAATTTATTGAATGCTAGGTATTCATTACCAAAGTACTGAGCCATCCAGCATGTTTGGCTTACGTCAAACAATTACACCTGGCACCCTAGCTATCAGATTTAGTCTCAGATGTAACCCACTAGACATGTTATAAAAAGACCTTATGCAAAGTACATGTCTGCAGGCACCACAGTGTTTAGCAGTCATTGCTGACCAGATATAAAAGATGTGTGGCAAAACTAAACAGCATGAAGCGGGAATAAGAACGTAGCAGAATTTACCAATAAACAGTAGCCTATAAGTTGTTAAAAGAT
Organism: Lanistes nyassanus; assembly: GCA_004794575.1. Classification (NCBI taxonomy): domain Eukaryota; kingdom Metazoa; phylum Mollusca; class Gastropoda; order Architaenioglossa; family Ampullariidae; genus Lanistes; species Lanistes nyassanus. Next base: position 161,114 of record SMGT01000506.1, on the reverse strand, counting down.
GCAGTGGAGGTACACTAGCAAATTGATGCACCAAATGATTAAATATTAAATAAAATGAGGCAGTGAAGCTGAAGGTAATTAAACCACAGCACATTTCAGCTCTAGAAATTCACTGGTACCTGTCTAAGGCAAAGCCAATCAGAGCACTGCCCAGCACCCCGCCAACTTCAAAAATGGTGGACAGAATGCCTGCTGAGCTCTGCTCATATTTCAGCTGCAGGCAAAACAACAACAAAATAAATAAATTTAAGAAACCAAAACCCCAAAACAAGCAGCCAAAGTGAGAACTTGAATGAGAAGTGCGAGAGGAAGTGTAATGGAGTGAGTGACCGAGTGAGAAAAATACTTCACTATGCATTAGTGTTATACTGTGTGTGAATATGTGCATATGTGTGCATGAGCCTGCTTGGATCTTTGCTTTTAAGCACCTTGCCACACAAAAATCATAAAATGATGCAGTAACCTTCCTGAAGAATAAACGTTTACTAAGGTAATAATCACAGTGCCTTTAAAAAAAAAATGGTCATACCAAGTGACTTTAAACTGTATTCTAATTTATCGCAGGACTGTTAAAGTCATGAACTTGCTTGCTACGTCTCTCCCACCTTCTGTTACAACTGTAAACCCTCGCTTCCTCCTGTCCCCCCCCACCACAAACACACACATACACATACATGGACATATAAAGGAGTATTCATCCAAAAACACAGAAAAGGTAAAAGTGAAATAAAAGGTCGCAAATCAGGACATGGTAATGCAAAGACAAAAATTGATAAAGGCTGATACAGAAGACTGATCAAAAGTGACTGCAAAGATGAATTTTATGGTTCTTTTGTTCTCACAACCTCTTACAAGCATGGAACCAAAAATAAAAAAATAAAAAACACTTGCCTGTTGCAGAAGGTACATAGGCAGCCACATGTACATGCAGTAGCGAACTATTTTAAGGCAAAACACTCCTACAGCAATTTCCTTCAGCATCCTACAGGTAAAATACATGTAGCAAATTAGTTTAAGGCAAGATACTCCCATGACTATCTGCAGCATAGCCAAAAATCACAAAGTAAATCAGTTTAAAATATCACTCCAACAAGAACTACTTGAAACGCTCAACATAACTGTATGCAGACACCTGTGCCCAAGGGAGCTTACTGTACCCAAACACGTAGCAAAGAGAGGGTCAAAAGAAAGGAATTTGGCAGATCCTTCATTATTATTAAATCAGTTTAAGGCAAAATATTCCCAGGACTGCATGCAGTACATGTGTACTAACTTATCTTCTAAGAGGAAGCAAAAATGTTGCAGTGTTCCAGCATTTTCAACAAAGAAAACAAGAAACTCCTCCAGCTCCTTGGGTGTGACTGCATGACAGTAAAGTTCAACCCTAAGGTACATTCTGTCTTGCCCTAATCTAAGTACAGGTAACGTTAGCTTATTTTGAGTAATCTCATCTCCTGCCCACCCCTATCCGAAAAACAAAATCTACGTTGAGATTCTGAAAATATGCTGTGAACATCATCTGGTATACATTGTTCCACATGCTCTCTAAGTGTTTCAGTTTCCTTTCCTACAGGCCTGGGTACACCTAACAAAAGCTTTCAGTATTCAGAATTATTATTTTCAGTATTTTCAAATCAAAATAAGTATTTTTTTCACTGCATAACTGAAAAGAGTTCCTGATGCCCTTCGGGTACAGCAAAATGATGCTGATTTGCGGACAGAAACATCCAAAACATGAAACGAAAGCGCAGTGGACAAAAAATTACAATTGGAAAAATAAAACACTTCATCGTCAATCTGAAATTTGAATTATTTTCCAGCAAAATCGTTTTTCTGTATTTAAACGTAGGTCTGAATCTATAATAGGACTGTGACTTTTTACCACTTTTGGCCTTAAATCTGACTTTCAAAAATTATGCAGTATACTCTGTCACTGAATATGCTGTCTTAAAGAAGAGGGGAAAAATGGGTAATGTGTATGATAAAAATAATCAGTATAGTACAAATAAATCACAAAGACACCCATACATGTTTTGCTGCATAATACTTACGGAAGCTTCCACAGCTGCCAGAAGGACATGCCGTCCGTAGCCTCCCCAGGTGAGCTGGCTGCTTCCAACTTTTGCTCTACACACAATGACGCAAACAGTATGAAACAGTTTTTAGTAAGGGTAACAGGACCAAAAACATTTTTTTGAAAACTTTATGATCAAATGATAAAAAAGTACCACGTTGCTATTCTCTGGTGACATAAAGAGACTAAAATTACATGCCATCAAAGAGGGTGACATGACCTTGAGAGACTCAATCTTTAAAGGAAAGTCAGTTAAATCAAGAAACTTTTCTAACCTTTACAATTTTCGTAAATTTCTCATCATGATGCTCACAGCAACTATTGTTGGACCATTCCCTCTGGTCTTGCCTAGCTTGCATTTTTAAAGATTCACTAGAATCTTTTCTCAGGAAGGTTGTGGGGGTGTGGGGGAATCTGCAAGACATGCTATATTCTAACAGCATGCTTTCAGTCCCTATATTGCTTCTCTGAAAAATCTGTGTTCCCTCAAGGTCTCATGTACATCTTGAATCCCCCCCCATCTCCTCCTCACACATCACCCACCTCTTTATTATTTCCATCACCTCCCCCCCCCCCCCCACCAGTTACTTTAAATGCTCAAGTTTAAAACATGTAGAACTACTCTGATAATTTACTGGGTTATTTTTAAACACAAGCAATTTAGGTCTATGTTCTGTACATCTTATACACCCTGCACAACATTATGGCATAACGACACATACGCAATAAAATACATGTATATTTTCAAGATAGACATGATGGAAATCCATTAGTCTTGTTCAGATAAAAAAAGTTAAAAAATTATAAATAAGTCTTAACACTTGTATCTGCAAAAATGCTAATCAAATCTAGTCTTTGTTAATCTTGTTCTGTTTAAGATCAGATGACAAGAACATTGAAAGCTGATAATAAACAAAACATTACAGGTATAACCCCCTCCCCATCTCCCCTGCGGCACACCTTTAAGGTGTAAAGCAGCAAACTGGAATTTGTTAAGTCACAGACATTAATGTTCAGTGGAAAGTGGGACTCAAAAGAAATTCCATTTAGTACATGCAGACAGAAAGTTACTTTCAAGCACCGGAATATGTTAGCCGTTCTGTTTATCCGCATCCCTGTTGATCTGTGTACAAGGAACTGACCTGACTACCTGGCAGAGTTTTTAATTTACATCTTGTTTTAAAGCATAAAGGAAAAAAGAAAAATGCTTATACATGTAGCATATACAGGATAACACTCTGTTTATCTACATTTGAAAAACAGATGTTTTTTTTTTAAACTGCTGAGAGAAAACCCTCCTGCCAGATTGTACAATACCATGACTACTTTCTCATGCATACAGCAAAACTAAGATGGAAACTCTAACAACTGCCTACAGCACATGGAGACGTACTCTCTAAACTATCTAAACCTAACCTCATACGATCAGGACTTCCACACGATCATAAAGACTGTCACCTGAAAGGCTGAATTCACTGGACTTCAGCTTTTGCAATAACTACAACAATGAACACACATGTATTCCACATTTGTACTCTGCACACTGCCACCTAGCTCCACAAGACTGAAACAATTCCCTTTCAAGGAAGCGCTAAGCTTCAACACCACATTCAGGAAAATAATATGCTCCATATAGTTCTGTCTTTCAATGCTACCACAACTACAGATGGAAACCAAAGGATAAATTACAAACCAGAACATAAATACATGCTCTACGGAGCATGTTAGGAAGGGATCACATGTCTGATTAATGATTTGACAGAGGGAGAGATCGCAATGATAATGATGCTGATGCAGTCGAGACTGTGGTGACAGATGGAAAGATGATGATGGGATGATGATGATGATGATGATGATTGACCTGATACACTTGTTGAAGCCTCAGTGGGATGCAGCCCAAGGCTGTCCACAGGGGTTCGATGGAGCCGGCACACACCAGCAGATGCGCCACAAACCCTCCAACGCCTGCCTTTCTGTGACCAGTTTTCACACCCAATTTGCATCTACTGAACAGTGTCAAACCAATTACTTTCTACCTTACCCCTAACCCCTCTCCTAATCCCCACCCTGAGCAAAGTTTTTAAAATGTGACAACCAAACAAAAATAAATAAATAAAAAATAAAAAATTTTAAAAAATGGAAAAGCCCAAGAAAGATGCAAAAATCCAACACCATATCTTCAGTCGTTAACCCAACCCTTTAACCATTCGACTAGGGACCACGTCGGCAGGTTGTGCTCATTGAAGCCATAAGAAGCTGCACAGTGACATCTCAGATTGTATAGTTTATAGTTAGGATAAACAGAAGCTGGCGAGTGCTCGATGGTTAAAGTAATGGTTTTAGGAACTGAAAGCTAGATGTTTGAATCTCGAATGCAACATTTTTCTTACTTATTTTCGGGATGGGGATGGGGGGGGGGTAGTGGGGGGGTTAGAGTAGAAAGTGATTGCTCTGGTGTGTCTGCTGGCCTCTGTCGCTCCAATTGGACCCCTGCTAACAGCTGTAGGCTGTACCCCTCTGAGGCTTCACAAACTGGGTATATCGGTATGGGGGGGGGGGATGATGATGATGATGATGATGATGATGATGATGATGATGATGATGATGTTGATAACACAGGCAATAACTGCAGTAGCACAATGACCAGCCATCGTAGCATCCCCATTCCCCTATCTGAAACACAAACATGAGCACAGATTCTACACACGCCTACTAAAAGGTATGTGCCACTGAACAGCACTCACACTACATCACCAGGGACAATATCATTAAAATCACTCTCATCATTATCTTATTCTTTATTACCACCCTAATCATCACCACCACCACACTGCCCCCCCCCCACTCCCCCAACCAAACAACTACCTCCTGTTCCTCCAACAACTCTGTCACTGAATACATCAATCTCACAAAAACTGACAGAATGATCCTGTCAAGCAGAAAATGTAGCATTGAGAAACAAATATAAATGTTCTCACTATATCTCAGATATAACAAGCAGTCAATGATCCAAGCAACGACCATGCTGAGGGACAAATCATGCACAGATGATTGTTGCTTCTCAAGCAGGTGAATGGTTTGTGGGAGCACTTTGTCTAAACTTGCTTAAAGCTCCACCTAGACAAAGCTCTGGAGTAGTACTGCATACAAAAGACACAACAGATCTTACAGCTGCTTACTTCTCCGTGTCAGTTATTTTCCTACAGCTGTAAGAGCAACCAGTACAGGTCACAGTCATTACAAAGCATACTTCAATCACTTGGGTTTCTGATTTAAAAAAAACATACATATGGAGATTTAAAGTATCAAAGAACTGCACTCTTAAGCATAAATCTGGCCTTTAAGAACTTTGCCAGCTATTAAAAAAATAGACCTATGAACATCTTGAGCAGAATGCCGAACCTCTCAAATAAAGTTAAGATCTATGTCCAGCAAGTTTAATCACATCTTCCTAAAGTACTTCCTTACATTTAAACCAGTGATGCCCAACCTTTTTTTTTTTTTTTTGCCAATGGGCCACATTAAAATTTAGCATGGTCTTTGAATTATTATATATACGTGTAAAGCAACTCCATTTTGACAGAGAGCACTAATCCAACAAGCTAAAGCCAAAAAGCAACTCTTAAACAAAGCACAGCAAAGGCAACTTACTCTTTAACCTCAGATCTGAAAAATAGATTGACTTTAACAACTTAGATGTGGCTCACTGGCATAACTGCACAATAGACTGGTGGGTGCTTCAAGCAGTGACAATGACAGATCCATGGCCGAGGACTCAAAAATAGGCTGTCCATTTTCATACCTCCAGACATCCAAATGTGAGCTTCTTTGCAAACAGTTTTATTCAAGAGGAGAATGCAACCACCAGTACTGGCTGTCCCACATCAGATTTTCTCCAAATATGAGTTGGATGCACCAACCTTGAACCATTCGCAATACTTCAGTGACAGAAAGAGTGAGGGGAAAAGTCTCACAGAGAATCAAGGATGGATCAGCTTTTCAACTCTTTGACTTTGCTTCCCACACACATTAAGGATGTTGTGATGCTTTCTTGGCTTGTTTTCTTCATGGTTACTGTTCCCCACTCCCCACCCCCTCCACACACACACACACACAAAAACAAGATCAACTGGTCAAAGGGAAGTAACAAGTGAAAGATGGGGTGTGCTAGAGTTTGCAAATCTTAGTTTTCTTCAGTTCTATTGGCTTTTGTTTGTTTTTGAAGAGTTAAAGATGGCATCAGAGGATGCAGATAATCTCGTTGTTGATGAAATTGTGTTCCTTATTCTTCAAACAATATGTATTAACTCAAATTGTGACTGTCACAGGTGTCAAGAAATGTTGGAAGAATGTGAATCACGGCATAAGGACTGTGCCTCTTGAATGCAAAGTGTCAAACATTGACACACGTCAATGCATTACCAAACTTTGCCTATAACCAGACTGTAAGTTATAATTTAAACACATTGTTGTCTTCATAATTTAAGTGCAAGTAATGTTACCGAATAAAATAATATAGCTGGGTTTTTTAATGAATTATGTTTAACATGCCAAAATTTGCTGATAAGGACAAGAACATGCATTACAATAGTGCTGAGTGCAAAGAGTCAATGTGTCTGCTACTGAAGACTGCAGTGTTGTAATCCCTACAGAAGCATACAAAATACCAATACAGGACAGCTATAAAATACAAAAAGAATTATGCTTGGTGTCCATCTGCAGTACTGCTCTGTATCAAAGTACATGCATGCCTCTCGGCACCAAGTTACTGACACAAAAGTATATTTAGTCCTTCCACATCTCTGCTCATCAAGTCACTTGATAAAGTGTTTTTGAATCTCATATCTTTGTAAGTGTGTCAAGCTGAAGTCAAAATTAGGTGAAACATGCATAGTCCTCACACGGTGCACGTTTCTCGCTGCTTTGCACTGGTTCATGCCATAACACAGTGACCGTGCTAAACTGTGAAACAATGATTAACAGTACCATGCCAGTAACAGCTACAGGATTTACTTAAATATGTCGCTCTACCTCTTGCAGGAGCTGTAACACTGGCCTCCCCTGGCACTTTGTAGAACAGAAGCACCAAGACACCCACCACTAACTGACAAAATAAATAAACAGTAAACAGCTGCCAATTTCAGAGCAATGACAAGCAAAAGGTTTTTCATAGTAGAAATAAATCACTTGACAATGCTATAGGCAAAAGAAGTGAAAATTCTGCTATGGACAAAAGGGATGAAATAAAGTGATGACACACTGACATATTTTCTTCCCTAATGCGGTTAAATAATGATACTTTTAATATATCTTTTCATTAAATTAATGCCCGAATAACCTGGATGTCTACAGAATGGTATAGAACCTACTATTATCTGGGCAAATTTCCAATGCTAGCATTATAAGAATTTTTTTTAAAGGCAATTACCACACTGAACAGTGAAACCTTTACATACATGAGCCCAGGTGACTTTACACGAAACCATTCAGAATCAAAACAAACATGCCTCTCTCTGAAGGACCACTATAAAAAAGCAACGGGGAGAGGGAACTCACCACAAATACAGACGGTAGGAGGAAAACTGCCCGCCAGCTACCGTGAGCCTGCAAATAAACCTGTTATAGAACCACAAAATACTGTAAGTTGTCAGTTGTGCATCAGCAGGTTCACGCACAGTGCAGCCCCTCTCATTTCTTTGGGGAACGTTTACGTTTTCATGCTTTTTTATCAGACCATAAAATACATTTTTTATCCTATTAATAAAATTAGCCTAAAGCTGCTTGGTTAATATTACAAAATTTAACAATCCCGCATCACATTTTCTGTGATCCTAACAATGCAGAATCAAACTGATTTTTTGTCATAACATAAGCCCAAGCCCTTTTTTAAAAATAGTATCGCCAAAGGTATGATTCAGTACATGCATGTGTATCACATTACAATTTTTAGTCGAACCATAAACTTAGCATCTGAAAGCAGTATTTTACTGTAATTATGTTCTTTTGGAAGATATTTTTCAAAGGAACTAAAATGTCCTCTTCTAAATGCTGAATGTGATGCCACTTTAGTACAAAGTTTTCATAATAAAAAATGCCCAAACACACAAACAAACAAGCAAGAAAACCAGATGAGATCTCACAGCAAGCATGGTTCCCATCACTCCTCCTGCGAATGCACAGGTGCCAAAAACCCCGAAGACAGAGTTTCGGACTTCAACAGGAAACCAAGACAGCAGAACTTTTGTACAGTTGGGCCAGCACTGAGCCTGTGAACAGTCACTGTCAGGACAGTGTGTGTGTGTGTGCGAGGGTGTGTGCATGTGTGTGTGTGTGTGTGTATGTTCATCTGCAAACATGCATATATGCATATGCACCACATTATTCTGTACACTAGAAGAAGTAATCAGAGATTTTACAAGCCTCTTCAACGGCAAGGCTAACCTGTAGAAACCAATTTTATTACTCAGATTTAAGTAAATTTCTCAAATTCTAATGGAACCTTTCGCAACTGTATTGTTACCAACAAAAGCAGATCTATGAATCACTCAAAAAACAAAATTCAATGAAATGAAGAATTTCAGGTGCTACATGTAAATCTACTGCAATTCATTCTCAAGTGATTCTAACAATTCCCTCCCTTAGAAGGAATATGTATTGTGTACAAGTTTACAGAATAGGGCAGTGTCTTATAAAAGCAAATCCTACTTTCTCAGGACTGAATGTTAAAGTTCAAAACCAGCTGCTTCAAAATTCGAAAGCTACATGTAATAATATCTGCCAACCTGTGCAGTGCCGTTGATAAACAAAAGAGCCCAAAAAACATTGTAATTGCTCCACCATCCAAAGGAAACCTGAAAAATAATTAACAAATTATCCCTGACGAAAATCAGTCTTTCATTTACATGTCTATGGACTGGCAGCAACAGTTTCATTCACTGATGACAGTGACTTAATGTTATCTGGGCACAATTTATTTTACTTCAGGCATTAATGAGAATTATCATCATGCTATTTACAGTTATAAACACTTTTAATAGTATATCTGAACATATTCACACACACACACACACACACACACACACACACACATAGATTAAAAACTCTATTCTTTAAAATCGTTTAGTTTTTCTGTTCTGCTGTGCATGAAAAGTTGTATCTCCTTCCACTTGAGTGTGGCTAAATAGGCCTTACGAACATTTCTTTGCATCGAGAGGACATAACAGTTCATGCATTCCAATTTATGTGCTTTGGAAAGCTAGGCACAGAGTTGTCACGGTAATCTGCCTTCGTGTGTTGAGATTTAATAAACGATTGTCTCCCTACGCCCACAGTCCTTAGATGGCGTGTCAATATTTGGTTTGATTTTAAGTTGGTTAATAAAGAGTTGTTAATCGGGACTGGTTGGATGTTGTGTTCCTTATTGTGTGCCCACAACCATTCTGACATTCTTACATGCAAGCAAACACATCAGGTTGAACATCACCAGCCAAAACACTTCGCATAATCTTGAACTATACAAACAAGCAAACAAAAAAATGATTTACCATGGAGAGGCCTGATATTAGCAGCCCAATCCCAAAAATCTGCCTTGCGCCAAACTTATCTCCTAACTGACCAAGGATTATCTGAAACACGACAATGATATCACTATGATCCTGACTACGGTAACTGTGGGTGATAAGGTGACAGGGCATATTGTGCCAAATACTGAAAGAGTGATTCCCTCTCAACCGCTGCCATGTTTTTCTGCCTGTAGCTGAATTCAAACAGAATGGCATAGCTACTATTTCACTGCAATGGGTCACTCTACAAATGTTTCTTTTCAAAACTCCATGGAAGTAATATAGTTTAAAGCAAAACACAGTTTCACAGAACATCTAGCCGACACTAAACACTGCAGAAACACACCAGCTGCATGTCACTTCAGCACACCCACACACAGCCAACAACATGAGGGTCTGTGGTATCTGGAAAATGAAGGGCGATTCCATTGACTGTAAGAATATGGAGTCCTACTTCATTACCCATTTTGGTACCATGGCACCCACTGGTCTCAACCTTAAACACTGACCCTCCACCTCCTCCCTTTTCTCTTTACCCCTCCTCCTCTCTCTCTCTATCTCTTACTTCTTTTCTCTCACCTCCTTCTCTCCCACACTGACACCCCCGTACCAGCGCTTCTCTCTCCACCCCGCCCCCTCTCCAGTCTCCACCCCCACCCTTCCCTACCCTTTCCTACCCACCTGGCGATTGGCTGCCCCTCTTTTTAACCCTTCTTATTCACTGCCCCTTAGTCATTTTCCTGCTGTCCAGCCCATGCGCCACATCTACTGAAGCTAAGTCTTTTTCTTCTGTTTCGTTGTTGTTGTTTTTTCGTCGTTTTTGTGTCGTCCTGATGAAGGGGTAGTGCCCCGAAACATGTAGATCGTCTTTGTTTTTGTCATGTCTTAGCTTGGTCCGGTTCCCTTGTTTTAAATTTAAGAAAGGTTTTTACTCCAAGCGCCAGTCACCTGTTTTTCTTGCACAGCTAGAAGGATAAAACAGAATCCTATGATCTAAGTTACACAATCACTGTATGGATGAATGAATAAATAAATGAACAATTTTTTTTAATGAGTAAGTATCATAATGCATACCTGCATGACAGCATATGGCAGCAGCAGGGCAGTGTCTAACCATCCGAGAGCACTCTTGCTCAGCTCAAGGTCCTTCTCCAGATCTGCTTTGATCTAAATTAACACTCAAAGCTTTAGCATGCTGATTCGCAAACTATTCTTACCGACAAATCTAAACATACCAATAAATAAACCAGAAAAGAAAATATTCCCTGGATTGATACTATGTATAAATACATTGCACTTGTGATTCTAACCATCATCTTCCTGCAATATGTATTGCTCAAATGTTTTAATGTTATACTAAAGTAGTCTAGTTTTGTTGTTCTTGTTGTTGTTAAATGTACTAAGCATTATAGACTTACTACTAGCATTAAGTAAGTATAGTTATATGCTTAGCCAAACAATCCCTGAAGTAGTTTAACTACTCAATCGAGGAATGCAGCTTTGTGTGTAAATGATTTATGCAAACTTACCACCCCAAGAGGTTTCCGTAAGAAGTATGTTGATGCATAGGCAATCCAGCCAAGAGCAAAGATCATGCTCTGTCGAGATCGCAGACCCGAATGCTCCATATCAGACCCCGCCTATTGTGATTATTAAAGTCCATGATTTTTGGAAATCAACATTTTCAATGACAAACTATAGAAAAACAAATCATTATATGATAATTGATATACTCATTGAATAATGATCACACTGCCTCCTACAAAACAGGGGTGTTACCAGCAACCAAACTATAGTCTGGATTGCTTTTGGTTTTTATACATTATATATATATACCAATAGTATACTTCACTAAGTATATCATGCTCTGCTAAATTCTAGGGTGGAGGTTGGGGAATATAATAGGATTATTAAAAAGAAGGCAATCATATGAATCAAGAAAAATAACAGTAAAAACCTGCGCGCTAGGTACGCACTAAATAACTCGAGCACTGGCGACCATACGAATGAGATCAACACGTGAAACCACTTGAATAAAACAACAATGATCTGGCAGCAAAAAAAAATTTTTTTTTTGGTAAAATCTTTGGTAGTACTATAGTAGTAGTTAGTACTAGTAGTCAAACTAGATCTAGACAATAATCGAAGTGAGCTATAAAATCAAATGTCACTAACAAATGTCATATATTTCACACACCAATCAACACGGCTTTAATTCTGTCGATATTTTCCCATTAACGCAGCTTGAAGAGAATATGCTCGTTGCCGAACAACGTGAATATTTAAAGTCTAGAGTACAGTAGACATAGTTCGAGTACTAGGCGTAGGCGTATCCGTCCCCATAGCCGTAGCAACATGCAAGTCGAACATCCAACAGCTTCAGTTTGAAGTGTGACTAAAATTTAATTTAAAAAAGCAGTACAAAAAAACTTAGTATTTGTAAAATTTTGCGTAAAAAATCCTAAATACTGTACAACTAACTATTATTTACGAACTGTCATAAAGTTATTTGTTCTTAAAATAAACAATTCGCAAAAAATTTAAATTCTCATTTCTCACACATTAAGACCACGTTTCTCTTTCGTCTGTCATCGTTCTGTGTTGTATCCAGCAAGAAACTACATCGAGACCCTCTGATCACACTACGCCATACAAAAATGAATATACGTTGCGCTACAGTGAGTGCTATTCGAAGGATAAGATAGGCTTATTAATTTTACATCTGATCTTTTAGTATTAGGCATATCTGATGTGAATGCAGAATCTGTCACTAGTCGTAGTCAGTCTACTTTAGTGCCGACGCTACGACAGTCTGAGTCTAGTGCCAGCGATTCGCTCAACTCGACTGGTCACTACGAAGTGTCAGAAACAGAACAAGAGAAAAATGTATTTTAATTATAAACCTCTGGGGGAAAAGGGTGGAATGAGGATGAATGCCTCTGAGAAATTCAGAATGATTTGTCACTGGGTTCCATGATATTCATATTGATATTGATATACTGCCTTGTGCCCATCCGTGGTCAAAACTGCTTACCTTCTCGCTGTCGTGTTATGTATTTGTTATAGGTTATTTGATGCGCTGTTACGCACATATAACATTTTCGTCATGTTCATGATACTTTATTACTGGCATCATTGAATTACAATGGCATATCTGGCATCTTAGAGTTAGACACAGGAACGTATTTATTTTTTTGTAATTCGATTTTCGAGTATTAAGTGGGTACATGGGCATTAGGCCATTGTCTTGTCTTTTTTCAGCCAGAAGATCTGATGAACATGCAGCATTGCAACCTGCTTTGTCTTCCAGAAAATTATCAGATGAAATACTATTTTTACCATGGGTTGTCATGGCCACAGGTGAGACCTTACTGTGTGTGATTTTACGTTGACAAAAAACAAAGCAGACCAAAGAAAATATGAACAATCAAAGAGAACTGGGATGTCCATGGAAAGCTTAACTTTAGGACCCTTTTTCTAGTTAAGAGAAAATTGAATTGAAAATTGTAAATTGAGTCTTTTGGTGTCTTATTTCAGCTGTCATATGTAGCAGAAGATGAAAGTGGAAAAATTGTTGGATATGTCCTGGCAAAGATGTAAGTATATGTGAGTGCCTGTGAATGCACATGTGTGCAATTTTCACAGTTTGTCATTCCCCATTATTAAGTTTCTCTTCATTTATTTCTCAGTAGATAGAAAGATGTGGTTATATGTAATGTGACACCCAAGATGTAATTGTTAATACAAAAAAGTGCACTGAAGCTGGGACTCACCAGCTAAAGGTTATGGATTTTATTAATATGAGCCAGCTCTGAACAAAGTTTTGAAATATGGATTTTGGGGATTTATTTATATATTTTTACATTTCAAGTGTTCATGATTGTTATGATGTTGTGGTTTCAGGGAGGAAGACCCTGAAGATTCAGTGCCTCATGGCCACATTACTTCCCTTGTAAGATGGTCTAACATTGGAATGCTATGCTTTTATATGCTATATTATCTTATTCGTTTATTTTTTAAAACCGTTTAAAGCCATTTTATAGGTTTTATAAATATTATTTACTATTGGTGTAATTTGTGTAACTAAAAGAAAGTTTTATTTTGGCAGTTTGTCAGTATGACATTTAGACAATTTCATAGTCCTACATTTGTGATATTATCAATCATATAATGTCAGTACATCATATTCTCAAATGGTGTAATTTCAGTGACTGAAGAGAGAGTTAGCAGTGCTTTGTCATGGCAGATTTTGTGAGGGTAATATTTACACACTTTTGTGGTCATATATTGGTAATGGGTTTTTTTGTTGTATATTAATATCATTGGCATATCTTTTGCTCTAAGGCAGTCAAGCGTTCACACAGACGACTGGGTCTGGCCCAGAAGCTGATGGACCAAGCTTCCCGTGCCATGGTTGAGTGCTTCAATGCCCAGTATGTTTCTCTTCACGTCCGTAAAAGCAACAGAGCAGCACTGCATCTGTACACAGAGACTCTCAAGTTTTCGTAAGTTCCACAGTAAGAGGTTTCTTTTAGATGCAGAGCTGCCAACTGTTATGGAATTTCCGTAATCTGCTACGGAAATCAATCTCTTGTTACGGACCTACGGAAATGCCTGATTTTGCTACGCAAATTCCGATTCTGACTGTTTTTAAAAAAAGCATCTTTTTCCCCGGCGAGACAAACTGATCATGTGAATTAGTCATGCGGGAAGCCGGTGTAGACAGTGTTTCTCTTTACCCGTCAGCCCTCCGGTTACACGTCAACACCCAATCGGGTATCCGTTTCGGTAAGCCGATCGCCGTTCAGCCAGTAGCAGTGTGTTGAACTAGTTTTGAAAACTTAAAATGGCGAAGAGGCTGGTTGATGAAGCCAAGGCAGATGTTAATGAAAAATTGCGTGTCAGTTGTCAGCTTTATAGAGAAGATTACACGAAGCGGTATCCGTGTATCAAGCCGTCTTCAAAAGCAGGATTCGTGCGTTGCGAACTGTGCTTGTCCGAGTTTAGTATTCGCCATGGAGTAGGTACGTGACAATCTGGGTCAGAGAGGTGGGT
>SMGT01000506.1:134413-146397 GCA_004794575.1 Lanistes nyassanus | reverse complement strand
GGGGGGGGGGGGGGGGGGGGGCAGCGTGCGAAACTCTCGTTAGAAATTGAAGCCAAGTTTTCCACAAGTGTTTTAGGTTACCAAAGGTTTTAATTATACGTGAAATATTTGCTTTTTAAAAAAAATCCTCCAAACTATGATAGTCAATAATTGTTCTTATCGTTAAAGCTTTCCAGTGACGCTTGTTTGTAAGCCCACTTGAAGGCTTTTGAAGCAGGCCAAAAAAGACGCTCCCCAAAACCAACCTTGCGATGCAGAAGCTAAGTAACCCATAGCATAAAGTGTTGAATAACTCGACCAATTAAGCATTTTTGATTGCATCTTGATTTTTTGAGGTTTCAATTCCTGCTTTTTTTAAATTCAATTTTTCTCAAGGGTCCCGTCTGCTTAGAAAAAATGGTGTCGTAAGTCTTTCCATTGATATCTTATTTTGAAATATTGGTGAAGATCTGTAGAAATTATGAACGTTTAACGCTCACAAACTCAGTTCGCTGGACACAATTTCCCTTAAGATCCTCATGAAAAAAACTTTGCAAAATTAAATCAAAGAAAAATTCATAACTCCCTTAATTTTTGGCCTATTTTAATAAAGTTTATTTCATTTTGTTTGTATTTTTAAGCTCTTTATATTAATATACATCACTCTCGAAAAAAAATTGTTGAATTTTTTTTGTCATGTACCTACATGAAGGCATGATGTTGAGCTCCACTGTGAGGCCACTATTGGAGTATTGCAGCTATTTTGCATGTAAGATGTGGAAGTTGCGACTGGTTGCTACTGAAGTTCTGTTCCAAACTACTGAACTTCTGTTTTTGTGTTCCTGATCTTAAGTTTTAAGGTTGGCAGCTCTGTAGATGCCATTAATTTGTTATGTATGTCATTATTTTGTTATGTATTGGTTGAATAAATTCAAACAAATGACTAAATCAGTGGTAACAACAAAGAAACAGATCGAAGCTAAATGCTAAAACATAGAAAGCTGATGTTTTGTGGCATTACTCCATCAGGACACACCAAACAGCCCGATAAGCTGAAAATAGCAATATAAAATACCACATAAACAGGCGAAAACACACGCACACAACCCGGCAACATAAAATATAAAGTATAAACAGAAGAAAAACATAAAGACTTACATTACTGATGACGAACAGCACTGATGCTTTTTATGACTTCTGCTTTCTTGTAGGATAAGCGAGGTGGAGCCCAAATATTATGCTGATGGAGAAGATGCTTATGCAATGCGCCGTGACTTGTCAGAGTTTAGAGAACAGGTAAATTTTTCACCTTTGTGTGCCACTCATGCACGACACACCAAGGTGCACACTTTTCTTTTTTTTTTTGAGAGGAGGCACCTTGTGCAAATGGGCAGTGATAAGCTGTGTCTTAACACATGATGCTGACAGCTGCTAACATGCATCTGCAGTGAGTCGTGACGTCTTCCTGACACTGCCGTGCTCTGTGTGTAGTCACTGCTGCTGTTCAGTCACTGCTGCCAACAGTGCAGTTAAACAGGACACAGAGCAGCAACCCTTGGGGTGCTGATTGTTCAGCTGAACCAAAAGCTGTAAGTACAGCAGGCTGTCCGGCAGTGGGTTCTGCATTATTGAGACACTGCTTTAGATTCATGAGAAATTACGCACTAGCACCCAAGTCACTGTTCTAAATAGTACATTTTTGTCTATTTCTTTTTTGTGATCTTGCATTTTTAGGATTGTGAGCATGCTGCAGCATCAAATTTCCCCTTGTTGCATACACTTACGTTGACTGGATCTTTTTGTT
The DNA here is from genome assembly GCA_004794575.1 of Lanistes nyassanus. Lineage (NCBI taxonomy): Eukaryota > Metazoa > Mollusca > Gastropoda > Architaenioglossa > Ampullariidae > Lanistes > Lanistes nyassanus. The sequence goes on along the minus strand of SMGT01000506.1, from coordinate 144,614 downwards.
GCTTTCCCTGACATACTTTTTTCCTTCTTACTGTTCTCTCAGGTAATAGAGTCAGTACCACAATGGGCAGTAAAAGCAAGCTCCTGATCCAGTGGTGAGGACGTCTTTGTGAACTTCCTACCCTCCCTTCATTTCTCTGTCTTTCAGTGATGATTTTCTGCATCTTCACGATGAAACAGATTCTGAAAACACACATCCTTGTAAAAAGTGACAGCAATTATCCTTGAAGAAGTGTACAGTGTTCACCCATTAGTCTGTTTCAAAGAGTGTATTTTTTAAAAAGTTGAAAAGGACTTTTTGTTTGGAAATTTTTTTTTAGCAGTGTGAACAGTTGCTTTGTCTGATGGAATCTTCAGATGTGAAGATTAGTATCTGAGTGATTTTTAAGTTGATTTGCAGCTTGTTCAGACAAGGAGTTTTGTGCAGATTTTTAATTTTAATAGCTACTTTGTGAAAATTAACCACACAGACCCAGCTGGGGTCCTTGGGTGAAGAGTGGGTGTTCAGTGGGTTACATAACGTTGTGGTTGTTATTTGTACTTGTGTCATAGTTATTGTGTCATCCATCACTTATGTCTTATGTACCAGTTGTCTAGCAGTTGGAATAGTGCCTGTATGTGAACTGAATGTTTATGATACAGTATGTTCCCCCCTTTTTTTTTTTTTTTTTGTCCCTTTGTTCTCAGCAGCAGATGCTGAGGTTTCTCTTCTTGTGAAGACTTTTCAAAGAAACAATAAACATAACTAAACTGACCACAAGTTTGTCATTATAAGTGATTTTAGTACGCTGCTGAATTCTCCTTTTTAAATTTGACAGGCTTCTAGTTTTGCCGTGAGTTCAACGTTTGAAATTGTCTTATGAGCAAATAAAAATTCTGCTTGATATCTGCTGGTTTGGAGGATATTTCACAATGATTGCTAGTTTATCTGTCCCATTTCTCCCTTCCACCCCCACCCCTGAGCCTTTGGAGTTTTATGGTAGACGTTTGGTCCTGTTGTGAAAGGTTGCCACCCAGGAGTGGCAAGGATTGTATCCTGGAGTTTAACATTGTGGAGAAAAAACTGCCATTTTTTGTTACATTTAAGAAAGTGCTTCCATCTTGAGGTGATTTTTGCACTGTGGGGAGAGGGGCTCTGTAGCTGTGCTCTGTGCTGATGGTTGCTAGGTGATGGTTCCCTGGTTGCTGGTTTTCCTTCTGGCACCCTGCTGCTGGTGGTGGCTCTCCTCATCCACAGTAGGGTGGTACAACTCACTAGATCTTTGTGAATCAGATCATATTGACCATGTAACCTCATTCTTGCTACTCTGGTTTAATTAGCTCTGCTGGAATTAAATAATATGAGCATGTTAGTTGATGATTCTTCTGTTTTGTTCCTGGCATTCTCGGCTTCCTTTTAACACTTTTTGTCTCACTGTAGCTTCATTGCTGCCTTGATGCTATTTTCCTCTTTTCTGCTGAAATGTAGAAGTTGGAAGGTGGGGGTGGGGAGGGGTGAGGATTGCGAATCTGTACATGAGTATGGAACTTGAGTTAATGTCAGCCCCCACTGTGTTTCCCATTTCTTGACCATTTTTCTGATTGGTTGATCATGGCGTAGGTTGGCCTGTCTGGTGTTTGTTTGCTGTTGTGTAGATAGGACAATCTGCAAGATGACATTGTATCTTGTAGTAGATGTAGTGGTTAGCTGCCTTTTCCCATTTTATTCTCTTCCTTCCCTGTCTCTGCCAGCACTGCTAGGTTCAGGGTCACAGCACAGCATGCTGGTGGGACTCAATTCTCACATGGTGTGAAACCACTGCAAAATGGAAGCACTAAAATGACCAGCCACTCCCACCCCTCTCTCAGATTTGTATTTTGTGTCCAGGACACAAGACAGAAGTTCAGGGCACCATTCACAACGTTATGTCTGCAACTTAAACAGTTGAGTTTGCATTGCCACTGGCCATTTATGTTTTTTTAAATCTGCTCCATTCTTTCCTAGTGGCCTACAACCTGTAGGATCTTCCCATTTCCATAATTCAGAACATAAAGAAGCCAACACCATTTTTATTTTAGGAACTACATACATGTATAAAAATTACAGGTTGCTAACTCCAAAACAATTGCAGGAGCAGTAATGTGTATCGCAACATCCTAAGTGTTCAACAATAAGCATGCAGCATAAACCAAAAGCATCTACTGACACCAAAGAAAAGCTACAAAATACCAGGTTTAGGGGTCTTAACAAAGTCATAATCTGACCAACATGGAATTTCCATTACCTTCAAATTTGAGAGGTGTAACTGTACATTAAGAGCTGCCTCGCACCTTGTAAAGCATGAAAACTTAATCTTGGTTTTGCAGTAAGCTCCTGTATGATTGTGGGTACATGGTGAGGGTGGGCGTTCTCGTGGCCTCTGCATACATGAAGGTGCATGTAAAATACCCATGGTGTACTGGCCTTCGGACTATGTATGGATGCTTATACAAACCAACCCTGGATCGTGGCGTAGTACTTTCGCGGTCTTTAATAAATGGATCTAGCAATGCTGCTGGTTCTCACGAGGTGGGAGGGAGCACTATTCTCGTAGCTGGCTTCACTCGTTTCCGTTTCCGCATAACGTCTCGCGTTACACGAACGCCCAGCACGGCCGCACGACGGAGGTGGGCAGGTCCTCTGTGCTGTTCAGGCACAATGTGAGGTGAGGTCACACACTTTCAAGTTTCGAGGGAGGGAAGGGGGAGCTGTGATGCTTCGCAATCTTTTTCTATGCCGGGGCGCAAGTGGAGAAGAGGATGGAGCATGGGTTGGGTCCCGGCACTTGAGATAACTCCCCGCGAGAGAACCAGGAGAGGTAACTGCGGTCACAGCGTACGGCAGCAGGGGAGCTAATCAGAGGTGACTCCGTTCTCGGGGCTGCAGGCTATCGTATAATCGAGGATTATACATATATGTATCATCCTAGGCATAATTATTAATGATACAACACAGTGCACATGGAGGCAGGGAACGTAAGAAATTGCAACAGACAAATGTTGATTTTAGCCTAGTTGAGATAATCAGATGAGATAGCAGTTATTCGTCTGGTTTGAATTACCCCCTCCCCCCAAATAAGTTAGCCGTAGGGATGCTTATCTTCGTGAACTTCAAAAAAGAAAAACAATCTTCCGTTGAGATTACCGATTCGTGTCCAGAACAGAAGGTTCCCTCCATACGTTCCCGTAAGCTTGAGTATTATTCTGTATTCCACAAAGTGACATGCAATTAGTTTTCGTGACACGCGTACCGGGGTAGATAACCGAAATAAACCCATGCTTGCGTTGATGCCATAGGGTAAATAGCCCTACATTTCATCTGTAAGCTTCCTGGGGATCGAAATAATCGGTGTAATTAATGGTGTCTCCGCACTATTTGTGGCATTACGTTAGCGTTATTTCACGGACTGACGTTTCGCTCGGCAGTGAGGGGATACAACTCGATCAGGCCTTCGTGCCCCACCCTTCCTCGATCTTCTTAGCGATCGTATCGTGTGTCATCGTTTGGCACTGTGTGATACAACCCAAAACGTTTACAGTTACAAAATCACGCCTGATAAACTATATTAACGACTAAAGTAGGTAATATAATAATATACAATATATACACGCAGTGTCAACTGTTTCTAAACTGGCATAAATGACTTGAATAGACTCGTTTGCAGTTAACACGTAATTACAGCTTCACGCTTCTGAATGCGCCTTGTTCTTTCATTTGAGTGCTTGCAAACGACAACTGGCTGACTGGCTGATGTATTATGGCGGCGCGTAGCTTAGTGGAAACTCGTGGTGCAGATGCAGAGGGTCGTGGGTTCGGATGTGGCACCTCCTGTTATGCAGGGATGGTCTTTGGGTGGCCCCATCCGGTTTCCTCTCTTCCTCTTTCTCCATCAACGTTCATCACCCTCCCACCCGTCGGAAACTTCACTGCGGCCTTAACTTTGAACAGTAAACAAGTAAACAACTGCTGCATTACGGCGAGGAAACGTTTGCTTTGGTGTCACGTCGCTGAACCTAATCTCATATCACGTACGCTTCGCATCGGCTTTTCTTCTCTGTCATTAAAGAATGCGCCTGTTTTGTCCAGCTGGCTACTCCGCCTAGACTTGACACCAGAACTATTCTTCCTCGTCCTATTGTTCTACGATAAGCGATGTGGTAGAGGTTGCCGCGGTGTCTTGTGGCAGCACCGTGTTCCTGACAATGGGCTGGGTTTGACAGAGGGAAAGTGTTATCAGTAATAGTGTTCATGTTTTGAATGATTGACTTTGACGCTGAAGTATTTTACAGGCACATGGATAACACGTCGACCCTTAGATCTTACAACAACGACTTAACATTCATCATCATCGTCGTCGTTGTCGTCGGTGAATAAAACTTCGCCTGCCCCAGACAGTGGAAGGTCACCGCGTAATGCGATGACAGAAAAAGTGATAATTTTTTTTGTGGACACAAATGCATCCGCATCCACTGATCGAACAAGAGAGAGAAGCGGAAATAGGCAGGAGGAGGGGGGGGGAGTTGACAGACATAACGTACTGGAGGCGAGGGGTGGTGGTGGAGGGGGGAGAACGAGGACGGTTGAGAGACGTACGGAAAGCGAGGGAGCGGGAAGGATGAGAACCAGTTCGCGTTGAAGGGAGAGGAATAAAGGCCTTATAGGGAGGAAAATGTTTATCTGAAAAAATACCAGCAAAAAATCTTTTACAGAGCCGACTCAAATGACTGCAATGCAAACACACGTCGCGTAGTGACAGCAGCAAGGAATTCTACATAGAACCTAAAACTAAAGGAAAGGTGCCCGGACTTTTCATTGCACTATTTATAGTTAAATTCATTACTTCTTTTTTTAGGAACTATCATTACTACATTAATTGTCAGATTATATACTAACCTAGCATGATGGCCCGATGGCGCAGTGGTAAAGCGCTGAACTACAAAATAGTGGCTTAATTGAGACGGGCTGGTCGCGATGTATGTCTGAGCTGTTGCGTAGTGAATTCAGTACAGTGTAGAACATCAAGCAAAGAGACAGGTTAAGGAATGCAAGTAAATATATAGCTGTCAGTTTGTACAAGGTCACAGCTGCTAGCCCAAGCTTTTAATACTCATGGCGACACATCATGACCCATGAGAGGCGCCTTAAGATCTCTCGATGGAGTGCTGCACTTTATAATGTGCACATGTATAATGGACCTTTGTGCTGTGTGGCGAGGACATTAGAACTAGCAGCTTTTGCTACTGATGATACTTCCTAGTGCTATATATGTATACAATTATAATGTGTATATATGTTACATAAACATACTGCCTAGTGCTATATATGTATACAATTATAATGTGTATATATGTTACATAAACATACTTCCTAGTGCTATATATGTATACAATTATAATGTGTATATGTGTTACACATACTTCCTAGTGCTATATATGTATAAAATTATAATATGTACATATGTTACATAAACATACTGCCTATTGCTATATATGTATACAGTTATAATGTGTATATATGTTACATAAACATACTTCCTAGTGCTATATATGTATACAATTATAATGTGTATATATTATACATCAACAGATCCACGCGGGCGCGCACTTGTGCTTGGATACCAATAAAGCGGTCTGAAGTAGTCATAGAGACCCATGCGCATGTGTGTGCGTGCGTGAGAGAGGGAGGGTGCATATTTTGTGCACGTGTGTTCGCGCGTGTACCAGCTTCTGTACAGCGAGCTTTGCTCTCACCAAGAAGTGGAGCCCTTCATATACACGCGCTGCCTTTTGTTTCTTCTTGTTCCTCTGCTGCTGTTGTGATAAAATTTGACGGATTCTGTGGATATTTTTCCCCCCGTTTATAAGTAGGCCTACCAGTGATCCTATTATTACCTTTGTATAACCGCTGTTGCTATTTTCATTGTGATAAAAGCGTCATACGTGAGTCCGTTTGTCATGTACCTCCCTGACTGCGGTACCTCGATGAACTTTGCTCTCTTGTCAAGACGCCGAGATCTGTCACGTCCGGGTTTCCGGCAGCCGCCTGCTAACCGCTGCTGCCTTTTGAGACAAATGATCATTATAGCTAACTGTTGCTTAATTAGAGGGCATGGTAAAATGTTTCAATGCCCGATCAGTCTGTTGCAGCAGCTTGTGAACTTGATCGTGTATAGCCAGAGGAATGTGATATCGATGACCGCCAGCAGTATGTGTATATGGTGGGTAACCACTGTAGCCAGAGGAATTTGATATCGATGACCGCCAACAGTATGTGTATATGGTGGGTAACCACGGAGCGTCAAACATGCGATTTGTTTATAATATTGATCTGTAATGAAGCGGGTTCGATTCGAAAACTTTCTCTCTCCTTCAAACAAAGGCAGGTTTTGTTCCTTCCACGCCCTCTGCGTACTTTATTTAGGGCCGCCACTGCTGCTGCCGCCCTACATGCTCCGCCACCCCGCGGTTTACTGCACTTTACTGTTTTGCTACATCTTCCTGCTTCGCCCTACTTCGGGACTCTGCTTTGTCCGGCACGCACCCCGCTTTTACCGGGTGAGAGAATCCGATACATGCACTTTCTCTTTCTCTCTCACTCACGCATGCGCCACCCCAGCACGCACAGATGGGCCCCTGGATCACGAGTTTGGGCTGGGTTATATGGCAACAGTCGGGGAACTAGAGGTACTCAGAATGTCGTGGAAGTAGTAGGTGGAGAAAAATCGCGACAAAGAGGAAAGACAGGCACACGCATCACCCTCCACCCACCTCCTTCCATCCAGCCAGCTCCGTGCTCGCCCCTGTCGCATGCGGCCAGGAACGCGAGATACGCCAGACAACCGCGTCATAAGTCCTACGTTCGAACCCTAGGAGTTTTGACGTCACTGCCTGGCGTCACTCGCGTTCCTCGCCTCTATGAGACTCCCCCCCACCCCCCCACACACACCTTCCCCTTCTCGTGGATGTCCTTATCTGCAGACTGGCCCGTTACGATCGCCACACGATGCTTGCAGCACGACAATCTCCTGGGGGGGGGGGGGTCAGGTTCGCGTTCAGCACCGCGTCTAGCCGGTGTATCGCTGGGATATATGCACGTGTGTGACCGCCCCATTGTTGTCTGGCTCTCTGTCTCCATCTCTCTCTCTCTCTTGGTGGTATGTGAAGCGATGCTGGGTGTGTCCGGTCGAGACACTTCATAACTTTCCGCTGCAAATTTAATTCCACTGAGTTGTGGCTGGTGTTGCTGTTAGCGGCTTACTAACAATTCCTGTTTTTGTTTTTTTGGCTATCCGTTGCCGTTGCATCTTGATCTTTGGGCGCGCCATTGCAGTTTCCGGATGAATCTTTCGCCAGTTCAAGTGACTTTTCTGGGCAGGTCGCTGGCTGGCCGGCTATCTGGATAATTTGCTCCCCAGCGTGGGCAAGGGGATGGGCCCGTACAGCTGGACTTCCTTTCTCTGTGTGTGCCTGGTCCCCTGCCGCAGAGCCCACCACCACCAAAGTCTCTCGCACAAGAAGCTCTGCCGTGACGCACTGCTGACCCCAGGACAAAAAGACACTGGCCGTTGAAAACTTGTCTGGGAAAACATCAGCTAAAGAAAGGACGGTCCATATGAGAGATCATCAGGTGCCTCCTCGAACCTCAGCGGGCAGCTGTAAATTTTATAAGAATTTAATAACGATTTAATAAAAACCTCAAGGAACAGTTTGCGCGGCGCAGAAAAGGAGAGTAAACAGGGTCGTGGGCTGCACTCTCCCCTTCCCTTGCAACCACCTCCACTCTCTGCCGACCCATGATCCTATGACTGGTTTGTGAAATCAGCTCCGGAACCGATAGTGAGGGATCTTGCGACACCTCGTGACGCGGCCCTGTCTCTGTACCACGCCTGTTGCCCGCCCAGGGTGTGTCGCTGGGATCTTACGTCTGTGGTGTGTAGCCAGTGCCATACTTTACTGCCGGCGTTCTCACAGTGCTCTTTAGTTTTCACTGCCCTCGAACGACAGAGAAACCTGACGCCCTTTTGGCCGAAATTATCTCAGCGTTCTTCGGTTACCGCGGTGACACGATGTCCAAGTCATTGCTGTTCCTTTCCCTGATGGTCTTGGGTAAGTTGTCAAAATCAACATGTACTTCGGCTGTACTGTTTGCTCTTTACAAGTAGACTATTACGTCTCTTTATAATCTAGTGCAACATTGCAATAAGCCAAATAAGAAACAGCTTTCTCTTGCTCGCTCTGTGTGTGTGTGTGTGTGCGCGCGCGCTCGCCTATGAGCATAATTAAACCGTGAGTTTTTAAGTAACTTCAACTGATCTGGTCAGTTATTATAATAATACTTTTCCTCGAATGTATGATATACCATAATCCATAAAGTTCTTTCATGCCCTCCACAGCGACTTTCATCTTTTCCCAACACCCTATAAGTTATAAGCTCCTCCAACATGCCTTGCTTCCCACGGTATTATACTGATAACTAAAAGGGGGGGAGGGGAAGGGGCAGTTTCCCCATATAAGTAAATGTACGTGTTCTTATGAGAATTAACTAGTAAATAGGAGGATTTTAAAAGTACAGGCAGCTGGACGTTCTTGTAGATGCTACCTGTAAGTGGAACCTCGTATGTTGTTAGACCGAAGACGGAATCCACATTTTAGCTGTGGTTATTCAATAAAGCACACTCCTTTAAGCGAAATCATCAGTTCGTATTAACTCGTACAAGAAAGACGAAAGTTAATCTGTTCTATAGGATTGACGTGAAGTGCACACCATTATACTGTCGTGTGTTCTAATACTTCAGGCTACTGGCGCTCCTTTTCGTAGTGGCATAGGGCTCTCAAACGCCACCCATGGCCAGGCGCCTCAACTGTTTTCTTCCGGTCAACCATTAATTAATGAATGCCGTGTGAGCGAGCGATTTTGATGATACCATGAATATAATACAATGTGAAGCATATAAAACGGGTCGTTCTGCGTTTCTGCTGGCGTACGTGACATATTAGTTGTGTTTGGGTTTCTCTCTCCCCACCTCTTCATCCCACTTGTGTGGGTGAGAGAGAGAGAGAGAAGAGGGAGGAAAGGAGAGAACAAAATTGAAATTTTGATCTTTGATGATGACGAACCAGAATTTGACCGACCGGTGCCAGTAGTGAGACGATGATAGATGATAGATGAGGCCCGCCCACACCCACTTGCTCCATCCCCATTCTCCAGCCCTCGCTTGAATCGTATATCCAGATCCGTGCATATGTATGTACTTGCAGGCATGGTGGCATGAGCACTCGCCGACACGGACAATCAGGGGCCAGCATCGATAATCTGACAGCAGTTTCACAATTCCTCCCCCTCCTCCTTCACAACATGTCCTCCCCTTCGCCCACCAAAACATAAATAAAAAAACGTTGTTTAGGAGACAGGCTCGATCGTGACAAATATGGCTGCTACACGCAGCTGTCAAAAACTGCAAATGACGCTTTCGGAAAAAACAAACATGACCTATCTGTGTAGTGCAGCGCTCTCGAAGTCTTGTCACCGCCACCGCTCAGTTGGGGCCGTGGTTGTGGTAAAAACAAGACCCACGTCAAAACCACACGTGTGTCGTCGTGTGAACTAACATAATGTGGATTGAGATTCGTCGCTTCACATTACAGAAGCGACTTATTTTAAAATTTATTTCGCAAATTGTCGCTGATAGCCGCCGTTACTCCTCAACGTTAGACACGCAGCCGAAAGTAAAGGTCTGTGCCGCATCTTGTTGCGTGGGTAACATCCACTTGAGTGAGATCGTGTGGTCAAAAATAGTTCTTGTAGGGTTCTCGGAACATGTCATTAGAGTTCCGCCCTTTCATTGTTCGGGCAGACGACCGCATCCCAGCACACGCTGCATCATGAAGCGTCCCCTACCGGAAATGTGTGTCGTAACAGCTCCGTTTTGAGCCGTGTTCACCGGTTGGACAAACGACTGGGTAGTACATGATACACTGTACATATAATACACTTGCTTGACTTGCTAAACGGCAGGGCTGGGGTAGTTACTTTTAAAAACTACTTAAGTAAAAGTAAAAGTATTTTAGTGCAAAACTACTTTAAGTAAAAGTAAAAGTACTGTCATAAAAAGTTACTTAAGTAAAAGTAAAAAAGTACTCATGTCAAAAGTACTTTTTTAGTTACAAAGTAAAAGTATTTTGAC
>SMGT01000506.1:117842-132184 GCA_004794575.1 Lanistes nyassanus | reverse complement strand
GGTGGGGGGGGGGGGGCGGCAATCTGTGTTAATCAAGGACGGTTAATTTTGTTTGGGTTTTAGAGTAATTCCACTTAGCAACATGCGTAGATAGGATGCCTGTTTGAAGCCATCGCACCGCGCCACACTTCCCCCAGTTCACCAAGCTGAGAACGGGTTCTTGACCCCCGGGGTTAGTGAAAGTAAGGCAGGGAGGGAGACGGGATGGGCACCTCCCTCACGATGATGGGCCACAGAAACTGGGGTCTGATACACCCCACTCCCCTATGAGCTAAATAAAAGGTCACAGGACATCCTTTACCTTTTTGAGTCACAGTTTCGTCTCCGTCACGAGTCTGTGTAGGTGGGTGAGTGTGCGTGCGTGCGTGTGTGCGTGCACGTGTGTGATTTATTGTACAGCAAGTGTGTGAGCTTGGTGTGGTTGTAAGTGTTGATTTCTTTACTAAGTATGGACGTAATCCAGACGTCAGTCCTGGCCGTAAAAACTGTGGTTCTCCAATGTCAAAATTACAAAATAGGCTTTCAATTTCCCAGACTCGGATCCATGTTCGGCACACACCATAATAGACGACATCTGGAGACTTCCAGAGTTCCAGGACAGGGCAGACAACTGTGACTCTGGTCTGCAGGCCGGCTGGTACGCTTTCACGATTGACAAGGAGGCGGCCGTGATTCCCACACAGTGTATTCAGGTCTGGCAGGAAAATCTTTGCTCTGAATGTCCAGCTGTTCCGCTGAGCTGTGCTTCAATCATTTTTCAAGCCTGAACAAATGCACGCGCATGCGTCTGGAGACATGCACCTATCTTCTGCAGTAAATTATCATATGTTTCTAACCTTAACATAAGAAATACGGCAGGTCATTAAAGAAAAATGTACTCACATAGTCTATGGATGTCAGGAATCATCCTGTGGAACAAGAATACCCCTGCATGTGGAACTTGAAGGAAAGTCTCTGCCTGATGTGGGAGAGAACGTAGATGCCTGGCTTTGTGGATCTTACAATGTCCTTGGGCGTCTTGACTGCTGTGTACTGCGCCAGCCGGTCACCATCCGACGCTGTCCTGATGAAGTCTTCATCTATAACCTAACTGGGCAGGACAGATGCCCGGTGGCTGTTTGTGCTCAAAGTAATGTTTTTTCGCCAAATATTTCATTTTATTGCAAGCTTTGATTGCATGGTTCTGAGCAGTTCTGAAGCTCAGCTGTTTCTGAATGTCTGCACAGTAGTTGTTTTTTTTTCATTTTTTCTGAATACCCCCTGAGGGTTAAAGAATAAAGAAACTTGAACTTGAACTTGAACTTGTTCATCTCCATCCACTTGTGTAAGTAGGTAATCATAACCTGGTATGAATGCACAGCATATAACGTTCAAAGAAGTTCATGAACATTTGCCTTGGAAGGTGTTTATTAAGCTTTATTAAGTTCACTTTGTTAGTCGTCATTTCCTATGTCAGATTATTTGTCCTGTTACAGAGCTGAGCCAAAGTGTTCCAGATCACCTTGTTGCCAGAAGAGGTGATATTCCAAAGGCAGCACACCTACCTACCACTCTTCGAAGCACTCAGATTTATGGTAAGTACATGCAGCAGGCAGTGTTTTCAAAAATAAATTATAATGGGTAATGTATCTCAACTTATTCAGTGGACCTTAATATCAAAAATGAATGCACAGTGTGTAATACTGAGGTTGGCTGGTTCTTGTTGTTAAGATCTGGCCGCAAAATAGATGTATATCAGATGGTGTTGCTTAATGTTCTGCCAAACTGGGACTGTTGTCACAACACAGGCTTCAGTCCCACCCAGTCACATTATGCTGATACCAGGCCAACCAGTCCTAGAACTGTTCCCTATAGTGCCAGGCGTCTGGCTATATTTGCCAATTTTAAGTCGAAGGTATGACTCAGCTGGAATGTGAACCACTAACCTCCTCCCTTGTAGGCAGGTGCCATAACGGTTAGACCACTGAGGCTGTTGTGTAATACTGAGGACAAAATGATAGTGTCATATAAATATTTAGGCAAAGGAAAAGTTTTTTTTTTTTACAGTGGACCTTTGCTTACCTGGAGACTGCAAGCAAAATATGCTGTTACATTTGTTTACATGGAGACAATTTGAAAACTGTACTTCAAAAAACCCTGCCATTCTTCTGCTTTATTATCATTACTTTTCCATTTTTTCCCCTGAAAAGGGGGTGGGGGTGACAGCAAGTGAAATTGTCAATTGATTTCTTTTCACCCGCAATATGCAGGACAGAACTTATATTTATGACATGACAGAAGTGTGAGAGACAAAATATTTATGACATGACAGGATGTAAAGATGTTTGACATTGGTTTCAGTCCTCTGCCTGTGAAAAATAATCTTGGAGCAAAGTAGGGGCCAAAACATTTGACCAGAATGTTTTTGTTTGTTCTACTCCACATGCAGATTAACTTTCTCCAATAAGTGACTGTATCATGTGGTAACATTTGTGCCAAAATGTATTGCAGCACACCCTGAAATATGTCCAGAAGGCTTACAGATGTGTCATGATGGAACATGTGGACCCTGTCCTACAAGTAGGTATTCACATTTATCTTTATTAGAATAAATAAAACAATAAATGAATAAATTAACTGTTATAAATGCCTATTTCAAAATCAGTTTTTTTTATCTTCCATCTCAACCCAATTATATTTATTTTCTTACTGAAGCCACCACTGGATCACCTGTGCCAACATCATACACCACCACATTACAGGTAAGTGAAACTTGTATTGCACAGAGGTAAATTTTGCCTTGTATTACTGCAGCATTAGGTATAAAATTCAAACATCAAAATTTTTTTCCATAAACGTATAAATGATTTTAATATCTATGTGCCATTAGTATGCACTGGTTCTGGTCTCTGTTCTGTCATGATTATTTTGTCTTGTTCACAGACTTATTGGCAAAAAGATATTGTTATTCAAAACTGTTAAAAATGTACCACAAAAGGAACATCAGGAAGAAAGGCTAGGTAAACAAATTAAGTAAGTGGTATAGAAGTGAATGAACTTATATAATACCAGAAAGCTTTTTTTGTTGTTGTTAACGTCCCACCACAAAGTAGGTATTAGGACAGTATTGCTTAGACAAGATAATGTGCTGCCACACTGGGACTGCTTGTTTGTCACCTGAGATTCATGCTTTTTTGTATAGAAAAGAGATCTAAGAGCTGTTGAAAGTCTCAAATTTTGAACAACATATTATGGTTTGTGACTGTGTAGTAGTCTACTGGCCGAGGCATCCACTTATGAGGCCGAAGGTCTGTGTTTTATACCCCAGTCGAGTCATACTAAGACCTAAAAGTTGGCAGTGTGGAATTTTCATTTAAAAAATAGGGATACATGTGCTCAAGTACGTAAGCTGAGGTGTTGACTGTTCTTACCATTCTTCCATGGAAGTCTTTTATGTCTCACAGGAAGTCACCCGGACCTTTGGGCCCGTAGCGCCAGTTACCTCAGCAAGTCCACCGTTTCCTGAACCTTCACCCACCAACCTCCAAGCAGTCTCTGCCAGTGATGTCCCTGATCCAACCAACTCATCATCCAACAGCGAAAACCACACGTTGATATCTATATTTTCTGTTTTGGACAAAACTTCTGAGCTTTCAAGTGGTTCTGGTCAAGTTCCGCAGCAAAGCGCAACCGACACTTTTAGCACAGATGCTTCTGATGGCACCTCCAGTACCACAGTCCTGTCCATTTTGCAAGATTCCATGTCGAGCTCATCACAACCAACAGCATGGAGAACCGAGGCAATATCAGACCAGCCTAGTCAACCTAGTGATCCTCTAGGTGTAACCATGACAGCATCTGCTCCGACGAGAACAAGCTGGACCATGCTAACTTCCTTACCTGCTTTGCCACCAGTCCCAACAGATTTTGAAAATGGTGTTCGTTTTGTTGTCACAGGCCAATTTGATGTGAGTAGCTTTTCACTCATCGCCATCTTACACGAGTGGCCTTGATTAATGCAAGATCTGATGCAGAAATCGGTTTTATTTGGGATGAAATGACCTGATAGTACTTTGATCATGATTCTGCACTCAATAAGTATACTGGGCTACAGTTAATTTTTCATAGAAAATTTGCAAGACAGAAATCTACTCGGAATTTCTTTTCTGGGGGAGTTGAGTATCATTCTTGTTAACGATTCTTACAAGCACTGCAATTTTACTACCAACTCAGTGTGTTTGGAAGACAAAGTAAAGGTTCAAATGGTAACTACACAATCCCTTTTCCCTTTTACATGTGGTTTCACTTAGATCAGAACCTCGTATATAGTTTGATTCACCTTACAAGTCAGTTTCATTAGATCCTTGATAAAAAGTGGCAACATGACTGGTTATAAAGTGAAATCAGCCACAAGGTTAATAAACTAATATTCATAAACAGTGCTTTGCCTTCATCAGCTTTTTCTCTCGTGACGTTACTTTCAGGAGCAAATATTTCACAGATATTTGGAGACATCCATGAAGGTTTTTCTTGCAAGCCGGGAGCATCGTGCTTTGAATTTATCTGCTAGTGGCCAGGGGTCAATGGAAGATTTCACAAACAGCTTGGAAAGACTGAGATTTGAATCTTTGGAACTGGTCTATGGGTTGTTTCAAAACGTGTCGCTCATCAATGGCACCCTGGATGCTAACATTAAAGTGTACCCACGGGTTCAGATGCTGGACAACAATATAACTCTTTTTGACCTTGTCACCAGAGATCATCTTGCTAATGGTAAGCCCACTCATCAGCCTTTCATCCACTGTTACTCTCTCTCAGGCAGAACCTTGCTTGGAAGATTTAAAAAAACAGTCCTAGCCATTGAAATCTGCACATTTCTCTGCATACGACCCAGAACAAGCTGCTGTCATTTCTTTATTACAGACAGTATTAAGGTGGTTTCCTTTACTTGTCCTATACTTGTGTTTAGATTTACATACGGCATAAACATAATATTAAATGCTCACTTGCTCATGAATGTTTCTCTGCATTTGTACCTGTGCACGTAAGCATAGTTTCTGAGGGAGATGAAAAACCTAGGGGGAACAGTAAATTTTAATCACGATCTTCCTGCAGGATTAAAATACATGGTTGACAAATCAGGGTAGCATTAGTTCATTTTCATTAAATACAAAATCCTCTTCAAAAATGGACAGCCTTGGTGGTCAAGTCATTAAGGCATCTGCTTCTGAGACGGGAGGTCGGTGGTTTGTGCCCCAGCTAAGTCACGCCTAAGATGTAAAATTTGGTAGTCTAGTAGCTGCCCTGCCAGACGCCAGGCACTGTGAGGAGCAGTGGTAGGACTGGTTGCCTCAGTGTCAGTATAATGTGACTGGGTGGGACTGAAGCCTGTGTTACGAGTGCAGTCTCACACATGGCAGCACGTAAACTTTGTTGAAGCAACAACAAATTTCTCCTATGCACCTCGTTTGTAGCAGGACATTAAGCAACAAACTACCCTCTCACTTCAAACTTGAAGACATGACACCAGAATTGGGCTTATACTCATCCTTTCTTCAACAGAAACTGTTTCTTCAAGATTGATTCTTGCAGTTCTAAGAAGAACAAACTTCACAAGGGTTGTCAATTCTCTGGTAAGTCATCTCACGTTGGCATACACGTATGTATATACAAGAGCAAAAGTGAAAAGGTCTGAATTAAAAAGAACTTATTCTGTAAATTATGGTTGCCTCCAAGCTGGAAAATTATCACAAGCCAAAATAAAAAAAAACTGAATACCTATAGCTATTAACACTTTATAATGTTTTGGATCATCACTTGTCTTACCTTAACACCAGCTTCCCATCTCTGTAATACCCATCCAGGTGCTCATCTTTGATCTGCCTTGCTTAACCTGGACACTTGAAGATAACTTTCTGTGTAACTGCATAACTTTCATTCCCCCTGACCATCCTTTTCCCCCTAAAAGGTTTATGGGACACTTGTACCTAATCGTTGAGTCAATGGTGTGTGGGTTCCTGGGATCGATATTTATTCTCGTACAGCACTACTCAGATATTCAGCAATTGATTGCAGTGTATATTCCATTTAAACAAGTAAAAAACTATGAGAGGCTATTCTGAGGTTAAGCATTTCCCATTATGAATAACATTTTAAACAAACTTGTTGCAGCATGCCAAGATGGAGGTCGTGGGCATGTGTCTGGTGGAAGACCGCTGCGAGCGAGAGTTTCTGCATGGGGCAGGCGACAAGGACGTGCCCATCTTTCACCAGCATCAGACCATCTTTATCATCATCATCGTGTTAGCAGCTACATGCCTGGTGGTCTTGCTGCTTGGTTTCCTCTATGTACAATGCAGCAAACGGGGAAGTTGGGTTCTTGTTCAGGTAGACTTTCAGCTTTCACTTCTTGTGCATGTTTGATTTCTCTGTGTGTGTGTGTGTGGAAGTCAGCGTTAGATTATGTCCTGATCCATGTCATGACAGGCATTCAACTTTAAAAGTTTCTGCTCCGGTAACACCACATTTAGAAGACGCATACTTCTGCTTGAAAGGACAAAACCAACTGTGAATTTAAGCTGTTTTCATCAAACTCAACAGCTTGAATGACATATAAATGTGTCACAAATTTCACCAGGTGGAAAGACTCCTGGGGCAATTTCAAAGGTATAAAAGGAGTTACAGATACAGTCAATCTAGCTCTGAGCCACCTGAAATTCTGCCTCACCTGAGGTACATAAATCACTGATTTTCAATTTTTGCTGAACAGGAGAAAGAAGCACCGCACCCAACTGCTGTTGAAAGTCCAATAACTGACCAGCAGATTATGGATGGAGAAGACCACACTGTGACCTCTCTCACAATCAATGGTTACCATGGTGACAACCTTGATCATAGTGACTTGGAGCAAGTGGACCTTGACCAGGACAATACATGGGTAGTGCCCATAGAACAAAGCGTTACTGTCCCGGACACAGCGGGCAAGACAGAGGACACTCGCTTTTAGCATGACATATCTGTCGTTTGAAAGGAACGGTTATGTTCTTGACACACAAACACACCCCAAAAAAAAGAAGAAACATTCTTGAGAGACATTGGTTATTTCCATGCTGGATGTCTGGAAAAAGTTTGACATTCACAGACTTAACTTTCCTGCTAATTTTGATACTGATGCCACTTACAGTAGAGCTCCAGCCTCCAACAGAACTGTTCACTTCTTACAGATTTTAAGTCATAGTTGTTCCATTCAGTTAATCATGCTGAAATGTCATCCCAAACAAACAACAAAAACATGATTCATAATGTGACCTCTGAAGGTTTTACTTACTCATTTGAAGTCAAGATGTACGAGTGTTACGAAACCCAGAAAAGTACACAGGAAGTAAACAGTATGTTATCAGCAATGTTTAGCAGTGACAATAATGATACGCTTGAAAGATAAAAGCTAAATGACGTTTCTATCATGGCCACAAATAGTGCTTTGAAACTGAAACTCCCACCTGATAGGATTATCGTTTGTAGCCAGCCAGTGTAAAATGACTGCTGTGTCTTATTGATAATAACTAGAACAATGATGTATAAGTGTCCTGGAAGTTTGACAAGTCTTTTGCTATAATTTGTTTATATCATAACCTACCAGCAGATCCTTTCTGCACTTGTCCAGTTAAACATTTTTGCGTGTGCGTTTGTATGTTTGCACAAGCGTGTGTGCTTTTGTGCATTTGTGTGGGTTGCCTAGTGTGATTTTAATTTCTCCATGGTATGCTAAATTCTGAGACTTGGGCTGAACATGATATGGGTGTACTTAAAAATTGTGTGTTTCTGTGTATCTGAAGTCCTCCTATATTTTGTGTAATTGAAGGTGTACCAAATTTATGATCATGTAAATATTTCAAGGTGCTTTTAATCCACTTAACCCTTACAGCGTGGTGAGCCACGATTGTGGCTTTTGCGCTGAGCACAGTATAGCTTATGGCAGTAGTGGTTCCTTCAATTTTAGGCGTGATTTCTGTGTGGGTATTTCATTATATCCAGCAGTGTAAGGGTTAAATGGTGGTGAGATGAATAGGGTAACTAAGCAGTATTATCCAGACTCGTGGTGCAAGGGTGTGGTGTGCAGAATCTTATGTTCTTTGTATATAATCTTACACGGATGAAATGGCAATGGTCAGCAGTTTATCAAGATGTATCCAGTTTCTCCATGTGCATTTTATCAGATGATCTGCCTAAAATTTCTTTTCCATAATTAACCCGAAGAACAACAGTTCTGTAGTGTGACAGCATTTGAGAATGTCCACAAGATCAGTAGGGCTGCAATCCGTCCACAAACCTTAAAGTTGCTACAGCTTGCACTCCGGTACCTGTCCCAGGATTGAAAATTTTGAACACCTGATGCAGATTCTTTGAAATAGATGAAGAGGATATTAACACCAACAGCGTCACAGACATCCAGAACACTTTTTGAATTTATTTGTAATTCATTATGGTCATTGTCAATCAATATGGTTAATGCATAATGGGGAGTATTTAAAAAAGAAAGTTTGTGCTTTATACTGTGAAACTAATTAAGGATGGTAGCATGCCCTGCAAATGTGTGTGAAAGATGATCACTGTCATTTTAATGGAAGAAATATGTCAATGGTTTCACTATTTCATTAAATGTACTATCTCTGTAAATAGTTTGGAATCAACTTCCTTCTAAGAACTTATTCTAGATTTGTCTCCTTCACATAGATTTCTTTTGTTAGTCTCCTTCACATAGATTTTTTTTCTCCTTCACATCAGTTGATAAGATGTAATTTTCTAAGAAATTAATTCGTATTTTCAATAAGTCCTTTGCTTTGCTTTTTTTATTTTGTGCTTGGTTTGTTTGCCGACAGCTTCTAAAATTGTGAAAGTTAAATTACGTGTACACACATGTATTTATATTCCCCCTCCCTCCCCTTCCTTTCTTCTCTGAAATGGGAAGGGGGGAAGTGTCCTTGTACGTGCACATACATGTGTATATGCGTGCTTGTGGAGTCCTACTCCTGTGGCCAACTTGAAAAAGCCCATTGCGTGGGTGTCATAGACGAAAGATTTTCCATTACAGCCTTTTTTTTTTTAACTGAATGAAAGTGTGTCCTATGCCACCAAATAGTCATGTTCAGTGAGCAGAAGCTCATTCATGCCCTTCAGGAAAGTCTTGATGTCAAACCTGCACTGCCTGCATGGGAGATAAGCTACTCTCAGAAGAGGGCTAATTGCAGCAGATGGCACCACCATATATTCTATATGTTTAATTTTATGACATTCTTGTAAAATTCGGGCGACTTATGTTTGTTACTTACAGCCACATCTCGTCATCTGTGATGCAACAGCATTTTGTCCACAACAGAAACTATTGTAATGATAATGTTAGTAACACATCTTTCTTTTCCTGTCATGCCACCCACGTAGATTTCATTGTATAATTTACAGCTGTGTAACACTGACTTTATATTATAATGAACTAGCATGCTACATATAAATTATGAAGCATGTTGAATAATCCAATACTATAAACGCCCAGAACCATGTTGTGCTCATATTTGACACAGACTCTCCATGACTGCAGCCCATACAGGGATTCTAAAACTTCCAGATGGGTACTTTCCTCAAAATTCATTCATACCAATCATGTAAGGAAATTTGGAGCTGCCAAAAGTTCTCTCTTTCCCTCTCCCCTCCACCCTTTCTGTGCCTGCTTTCGCTAGACCCCTAGTCACAAATGAGACTTGCTGGATTTTTTTTTTGGGGGGGGGGGAAGGGATATTATCCTCAGGGTTGCCCAGTTCAGCTGTCGCCAACTACAGACCAACTCACAAAATGGAATCTGTCTCTGTTGTTCTTGTGATCTGATCCAGCCAAAATACTACACAGAGGAACTCGCCCCACTTTCTTTTGGAATGATATTTGAACCGGCACAAGTTAACAGCAAGATTCTGGCCTTGTATAATGCTAAACCTGGCTGCAGATGGTTTAAAATGATTATTTTCTGATAAAAGAAGCCAATCTCAGCAACAAAAAGTATTTCAGGTGCCACAAAAACGCAGGTGGTTTGATGAAATGTTTAATGGACGAAGACAGCTGAACAATTTTTTCCTCAGCATGATTCATGATAGCAGGTAAACTAGGCTTTTGCAACACAGAATTGTGTATGAAACCAAAATCGAATAAACCATCATCTAAGTGTAACTTAACTTTTCTCTTGCTTTGCATTCTGCATCAATCGAGAGAGAACAAAATACATGTATGCTGTTTGTCAAGACAAATACATAAAAAACAAATAGAAACTGTTAAGAGAAAGTATTTTATTAGGATTAGGGTTAGGGTTAGGATCCTGGCTTCCAAGAGAACCTGATGGTGAGGGAGACTACAAACAACCAAAAAGAAACAACAAAGGAAAACAACTAAAACTATACCCCACCACCCCCCCTGCCTCCTTTCCACAAAAATGCAAAGTAAAATAATAAAATCAAATATTGCACTCGACAAGTACTGCTGCTACTTTCGGCACAATGTAATTCTCACAGTCATTATTAATAATTCTCACAGTTCTTGTTAATTCTGGTAAGCTCCTCGGCGATCTGTCTTGTGGGGACATTCCTGGAACTGGGTGGTATTAACCAGGGCCATAGCAAACTTTTAGGCCATGAGCTGTAGCTCTTCTGCTTCCACCAGGCACCAGGTCTCCACAGTCTGCTGTCTGCCTGGGTCTGTCATTGTCGTCTGCAGTGGCACGGCTTGCAAGGCCCTCTTGGACGAGAATGTCTGCAATGCTCATGTCCTCACTGCCAGACGTATCCCACAGATCAACAACAAGCCTGGTGCTGCTTGTGCTACAAACATAAGAACAGCCTTGACTGTGAAATTGCTCTTTGGCTGTACACTGCCATGCTGATCCTTTCCGATTCTCTCAAAAGGATGTTGTGTTAATTACAAATCAGAAGTAACGGTATCATATATTTTCAGTCTTATAGCTAAATTCTTTTTTAAGTTCATGAATATCAACCCCATGGATCTGAAAATGAACTTTAATAACAATAACACCGGTCAATAAATATTTACAAAAGTCATGTTATTCAAATAAAATTAGTCATTTCTTATCAATTTTTATGTGCTCAACAGGAATATGACGGTCAAAATGCAAAATTGGCAGTAGTCAGCCAGCATGGTAGTGGACCATTTTCCCTGGTATCTTTGTTCCATTGTTGCGATATCTTGATGAAAATGTTCGCCATGTTCATCACTAACCATACATTAGTCATCAGGAAAGAAGTCCAGATGGGAATGAAAGAAGTGGATCTTTAGAGACATATTATAGCCAAATTTCTGATACTGCATCAGCACGTACTCTAATAGTTCCTTGTAGTTTTCTGCCCTAACATTCCCTAGAAAGTTTGTAGATACTAGGGGAAAACCATTCCATGCTTGTTTCGCATCACCCTGCTGCAAGTTGTTGAACAGCATATTCAAGGTTCTGGAATAGGAAGTCCCTCACCATGTGGAACTGGTCTCAATGCAGATGGAATGTATGGGTAGACTATTCTCAACTTCTTCTGTTTTGTTATTCTGCCAGAAAGAGGAGGAACCAAGCAGAAGTAACAGTCACTTGTGTGGTTGCTTGGCTCTTTCCACACCATGGCGACTGCAAACGGCACTGATGATGTTTTGCCATTCAAACACTGTGAAAGCTGTGTTGTACATGTAACACAGCGTATATGCAGGGCCTTAGACTTGTCTTGGTCGCCAATCTTGCATCCGAAGTAAAGATGATATGACTTCTTCACTTGAGAAGTGATACTTTTCTTCTGGTTGGCAAATGTCACTTCCCCACAAATATAGCAAAAATTGTCCACGGTATTAATGCACTTTCGAGGCATTAATGTTCTGTATTGTAACTAAATGGATAAAATAATAACAGTTTTATGTAACAGTAGCTTAATCTGTATCACACAACGTCTGAAATATTTTAAATGCTCAACCTTTCCGACAGGGCTTTATATAGTACACTGCTGACGTCAGCTTACTTCAGCAGCCGCCTGGCAATAGTACTGCATTGCATCAGAAAATGATGCAATCAACTCTGGATGATGTGTGCATGATGCAATGTGATGCAATATTACATCATTCTAGGCTTTTTAGGATGCTGTTACAGTCCTACTGGATAAATTTACAAGGTGAAACATAGAAAATGAACCATATGAAATATCTTCAAAACGAGAGCCAATAAAAAAAATTTCATGGTCATATTCATGTTCAGCACACCAAGATACTACAGATTAGGACCTTTTTAAGTCAGTAACGATTTCAGTGTTGACCAGTGTAATGGAATGTGGCACAAAAGTGCCCAATGATAGACTGCTGCTATAAAGAAAAAAATAATCTCCCATGACTTGCAAACTGACTTTTAAATAAAAAAATCTAGAACTATTGCTGCACCTCCCTGCCTCATCACAAGCAGCCACCAGAACTCTGATCACTGCTTATTAGCATCTTTGCCTACCTATTGCTGGCTTTTCAACTAAGACTTTGTACAGAATATTTAAGGGCAAGTTTCGTCACAAACAGAACTTTATTAGAGATCTTTAAGGAGGCACACTGCCTTACATTCACAGAATCAAATATCATGATGAGTTTATAACAATCATCTTACACCCAACGAACTCTCTACATTTACGGATCTTACTTTATTTTAAATGGCAATGGATATTTGGAGGCAGTCTTGCTCCGTCTTTTTGACAGCTTTAAACCAAAGAGACTGTCAGACATTATATAAACCATTGTTTTATGTTTCATTACGCAGTATAGCCAGATAAAATCCTGTACAGTATCAAAAACTTTCTGGCACATGCAAACCCCAATATGTGGCAGTCTAATAATTTCTCCTCAAGACATACATACCTTGTGACCACGTGTGCTACTAATGTCTTTCCCTGCACGAGGCTCATAAACCTGGCACTGAAAAGGAAATACAAAAGAATTCAATGACGTAAGCTGAAAACATTACCCAGTCCGCAGTTAGACACACGATTACTGTCAATGTGCTTAAGTGGCTGTAAATGCAATGCAGCACCTCTTCACTTAGTTTTCTGTGTCTTCATAGCGTTCCTTGACATTAATGTTCCGGTGCAAACTTGATTTTAAAAAAAGGAAAAAAAAAACTATTCCAGCAAGTTTTACATGCTTATAATTTGGCACCACCTGAGAATTTTCTCAAAAGAAAGTAACACTCACATATATATTGGTTAAAAAGAAAAGCTTCTGACATAATTTGCATGTCTTATAAGAAAATGTTCTCATCTCAGTTTAATTTGGTATTACCCATAAATCTACTCTGCATTTTGATAAGCTTTAGCAGTCTTCATCCCCATTCCCCTGCAATGTGCACACATATGCTGGTATAAACAATACATAATTTAAAAATATAAAAATGTTCAACAGCAATCGTTGAAGTCTGTCACCCTTAGAACAGACAGCTTGTGTGACTGCACTAAGCAAGCAGCCAGGAATCAAACCTCGCTTTCTCTGTCCAAGAAACCTGGGGCCGCTTGGGCACGACTCCATTCAAGCTGCACTCAACAGCCTGAGGTGGGAGATGTATAAACTGAAGCTCCAACTGTCGGATGTCATGTTCTGACACCCACTCCATGTCGCCAAAGTCAACATACAGCACCTGTGAAGTGGCAAACCTACCCATGCTGTGAAATGCATCGGGATAATAATAATAATAATAAAGGTAGATTTTTAATGCGCAAAAACACATTTCATGCACACTTCGTGTGGACAAGGCATACAGACACTCTAATGAAAAACAACGAAAACACACCCACATACACCACACAGACGGAGAGGTGAACGCAACACTGACCAACAGGTCAGGAGAAAGATCGTCCGTCATTCACAGGGGGACAGAAAAGTATCATAAGAGAGGATGAACAGAGAAAGTTGAAAGTTAATGCAGACAGGCAGTCACGATGTCAGTCAAGGTACTTGCGGAAAAGGAAAGTTTTTGAGTTTCGTTTGAAAGTCTGTAGTGATGGAGAGTGGCGAATGTTGTGGGGAAGAGAGTTCCATTGGGTGGATGCCGAGAAGATGAACATATGCTGTCCATACGTTTTTGTGATATTAAAGTGCATATCTATAACAAGTCATCCTGTCTAGCAGCTGTGAACAGTGTCACACACCACTCGGTCACCTTACTCGCTCTCACCAAGTGACCAAGGGTATGTGGGGCGTGTTTGTCTTGCGTACGAGTCCTCACAAACACAAGATGAGATGACGTAGTTTTCCTAAAAAAGGAGTCTTGAATGTGCTAAAGATGAGTTCAAGATATTTCAAAT
>SMGT01000506.1:66213-105314 GCA_004794575.1 Lanistes nyassanus | reverse complement strand
GGGGGGGGGGGGGGGGGGGGGGGCTTTAGTTCTTAGAAGCTTACATATACATAATATATATATCAAAGGTGCATGCAGGGAATGAGACAGCAAGCAAGCGAACAACGAAAGAGAGATATGACAAAGTGCGCCAATTTAGTGAACGAGAGCTAGCGAGGGGATAGGGTATGACGTAAAAGCTTGTTGCAAGCTTTGCGTTTCGCACCTCTGCACGAAAGAGCTACCAATCTCCAAATTCAATTAAAAACAATGGAACTGGACCAAGCTAGAACAGGACAAAGACAAAGACAATCTATATGTTTCGGGGCACTACCCCTTCATCAGGACGACACAAAAACGACAAAAAAAAAAAACGAAAAAGAAAAAGAAAAAGACTTAGCTGCGGTAGAAGTGACGCGTGGGCTGGACAGCAGGAAAATGACCAAGGGACAGTAAGAGGGGTCAAGTTTTTAATTGAATTGCCAAGCGGCGGTGGTGGTGGTGATGATGATTTAGAGGACAGTGCTTCCACCTCGCGGTGATTTCGCACTATGGGGGATGGGGTCATATTACTAAACTATGCACGGAAAGAACCCCCAGACTGATGGCTGCAGTAAGGTGGTCAGTGCGGACAGGCAGTTTAATGTGCGGGGAGATGGCCGAATGGAGTTTGCGCAATGTTTAACTCCAGGAAATAATCCTTGGCCACACCAGGATTGGAACCTGCAACCTTCCATCTGCTAGTCCGCAGCTCTACCAACTGAGCTAACCAGGCCCCGATAGTCACTTGTTTTTCTTTTATACCAATCTCCAGCCAATCAGGGCGCGCGGCGGTCATCGATAGGTCAGGTTCGGACTTCCCCCGGCACAACTAGCGAAGAGCTGAACCCGGCCGTTTAGGCACTGGCTTGTTCTCAGTTTTCACTTCACAATGTCTTGAGATCGACAAAGTTAGCCGATGATTCGGTAGATCATGACAAGGGCCGGGATCTCTACCATTTGAAGGTCAGAGAGTTTCATAATATGGCAAACAAAAGACTGGTGGCTCACTCGAACACTTCTACTGTATGATGACGACGAAAATGTTATCCGTACACGCTGGAATCAAGCTGCTGTTATTTTCACACTATATGATCACTGTGTTTCAGCAAAACTCCTCCAGCACACTAGCTGTACCATTCTGCATGTGTGTGTGTGTGTGTGTGCGTGGGTTGTGGGGGTGGTTGCATAGTTTAGGGGAGGGCACGCACGCGTGAATGTGATTGTGTGCACTTCCATGCGTAGCAAGTAAGCCACTTTAAGAAATGCTTTCGCAACCTTCACCCCTTTAAAAAAAAAAGTCCGCTTTAAAAGCAGTGCTATTAATAGGCACGCCAACTAGGCACACAGATATGCGCATTACAAAGCATGACAGTGTCCTCAAATCGCTGTGATCGATGGACTCTAAACACTAACCTCTAAGACGAGAGAATGCGCCGGAGAGAACAGACTACGCACCGCTGGCCATGATCGAACCTGCTGTCGTGCAGTGCACACGTGTAACTGCACTGCAAGCTTGAGAGGCTCCGTTAATCAGTTCTGAGAGTTATCGAACTTTACGAAACCCTTTCTTTACAAAAGGAAACAGAACGCTGAAACATTGAACGAATCGGTAAAACTCAGAGCACGATGCAGGCGAGAAAAAAAAATAAAAGCATGAAGGGCAAAGGAAAACAGCAAGCTCAAACAGCGCAGCGTAAGAAAACTTAAATCGAAATTTACAACGAAATAGTATCCTGTGGTGGGACGAGCGTTTTTAACTGCACGTCCTGTCATAACAGCAGTCAGAAGGACTGTTTGCCTTGTTTATTTTATGTGAACCTTCACGTAAGAACAGGCGATACAAACACCCATGGAACCCACCCAAGAGCTGACGATCATAACTGGCACCACACTTAAGTTGTCGTGTGGCGTCCAGTTAGCAAGCACCGCCTGAACATTCTTTTGCCACGAAATCCATCATTCTTCCCTCTCTGCCATCCCTCATCAGCACCATCTTCCATCATGCACACAGTGGTCCAAGGACCCAGTGAAGACGACTTTAAACGGAGCTCTCGCGATACGCGAATTCGCGGTGTTCGGCGAGTCGCGACGGAGCCGACTGCTACACAGCCGTGTCTGCTCCCAAAACAGACTGATACGATCTGTTCTAAATAGAAACACATCTTTTTCTAGTTTAAATTTTACCAGGACGTGGAAGATGTTTTGTCTCGAGGAGGAGTCTGATCAGTTTGCTATAGTACTGCACTGCTATTACCTTAATTAATCTAAGTAACCGCAGTGCATTTATATCAGGTTTACTGCCTCCATTGTGTGCTGCTGTCGAAATTAATCATCTTTCTCTCATTTTCACTCAGTAGGTCAATATTACCAATAAAACAGTTCCGCGGATTGTAAAGGATTGATGGGGTTTGGGGGGCGGGGGTTTCTAGCAAGGAAATACGCCAATGCGTGCTGTCTTGTCCCGAAAAGCTATGACAACTCCTTCAATCTCATTACTGCGCGAAGTTTTTACAAAGTTACCGAAGTAGGGATCTTTCGGTGTTCGGGGAACGAGGAAAGCGAACACTTACGCACGGACACGCCCACATGAACACGCACGCACGCACAAACGCAGGGAAGCAGCTACAGGTCTGCGCGTACACACTCGCATGACTACCATATCCCGGCTGAGTTGCATGAGTATTCGCAAATCGTGTTCATCCGTAAAGCTGCACGTAAAATGCACTGAGCGAGTGAGCCTTACGACCATTCTTATGACCGTAAGTGCAGATACGAACGCTCATGAAAGCTGGCCCCGGATTGCTAGCGTTCGTACCTGTCCTTCCGCTGACAAGAGCGGTCGATCGTAAGGCCCCCTCGTCCTGTGTGTTTTAGGTGCAGCTTCACGTTTACACAGACGATAAGAACGCCCGTGCAAACCGACCCTGGGAAATAATCTTTTACAAGCCAATCCAGAAAAAGGCTCTGGAAAAAAATATTATGATCACAATTCTGATGACAATAGCAGATAATGATATGAACATATTTTTTTAAAGTACACGCAGGATATATTTGCGTTGTGATGAGAGAACTTTAGAATCTGTCTTGATTCTGCGGCCCACTATGTACAATCTTGTCATGGATTTAACACTGGTTTGAAAATACAGGTTGGTGTGTCTAGATGAAACACGCGTATCGGTCCCTTTATTCCCTCATCTGTGGCTGCACGTGTACTAAAGCTCTCTCTCATTTTCTGAGGTGAAACGTGCCCCCTCCCCCGCTATATAAGCAAATGAGTGATAGAAGCAACATACATACCATTTATTCATTTAATCTAAGTAACCGCAGTGCATTTATATCAGGTTTACTGCCTCCATTGTGTGCTGCTGTCGAAATTAATCATCTCTCTCATTTTCACTCAGAAGGTCAATATCACCAGTAAAACAGTTCCGCGCATTGTAAAGGAGTGACGGGGTTTGGGGTGGAGATGGGGGGTACTAAGAACGGTTCAGTCACTCATCTGTTGTCTTTTTTTTTTTTTTGCTTCCCTCCTTTTTATACAATCACTCTCCTTTTCGCTTAATCTTTTTTTCATACCTTCCTCTTTTCCTATTTATTTGTTCCTTCCTTCGTTTTTTTTTTGGGGGGGGGGTGTTCTGTTCTTTCCAATAAAATAGGTGTGTCTGCCCACACATCTGTCCCCTTTTCCGTTTTACACGACTCGCTATGCCAGATTATTATGCCTATATTATGCACAGGTTCGAGCTACGCAAACACGAGGCAACGGCCCTTTCACAAGGCCGTGATCTCTTCAGTCACTCCACAGATGCTCTGGTCCAGCTGGATGGAGGGACGGTAGGCCGGGTTGTAGATGCCTTGTGCGTCCTCCTCCTCATCGCTCGTCACGCCGACGTTAGCCGCTACTGTCAACACAAACGCAGAGGCCCCCGCTGCCATCGGGCCGTTCCTGCTCTCTGCCAAAGTCCGCCGCGCGGCACTAGTGTCGCCGCTCTCTGCCACCGACTGTCGCACGGACACAACGTCACCGTCTGCTGGAATAGTTCTCCGCGCGGCGTGGTCCCCGCCGCTGTAACACAAGGGGTTCGAGTAAGAAATGGCGGCGATGCCGTTCGCGTTCTTGCCGCTGCCGCGCTTCCAGAAGTGCAGCAGTCGCTGCCCGCGAGATTCAGCCGATGAGGACGATGACGAGGGCGACGGTGAGCTAGCGTGCGGAGGTCGGGCCAGGCCTTGCACCCAGACCGTCCTGCACACCTGCACGCCGGCCCCGCCCAGCGCGCGCACGACGAACACCGTCACGAAGTGATGCACGTCCCGGTTCGCCGCCCACCCTCCGCCCAGCGGGCACGGCTCGCAGGAGGCGGCCAGAAACACGAGGTACGGCACGTAGCACAAACACCACGTGACCAGGTCCACCGTCACGGTGGCCCTCAGCTTCCGGTACCGCTGTACCTCGCGCAGCTGCGCGACCAGGTCGTCTTGCGGATCTAAGGTCAGGCCGAGGCGCCTGCGCACTCGCATCAAGAGCAGCGCACTTCCAGACACACACAGCAGCCAGAGGACGCCGAGGAAAAGCAGGAAGTGCCAGGGGAAGAAGACAAAGAAGGCGAAGAGGGAACCCTCGTCCGCTCCTTGGTTCCAGCCCAGCAACGGCAGGAAGCCGAGGACGAAGGAAGCGTTCCACAGGAACACCATGCCCGTGATGATGGACGCCTTGTCCACGCGCTGCGCGTACCACAGCGGCGCCGTCACGCGCGCCACGCGGTCCACGTTCAGTGTCAGCAGGGCCAGGCAGGACGACGTGCTTGCCGTGAAGAAGAGGCTGTCGGGCAGGAAGAAGTTGATCAGCAGCTCCCTGGGGTACAGGATCATGGCCATCTTGCCCGCCCCGTAGCAGCCGACCAGCATGTCCGACAGGCAGAACATCCGTACGAACACCATGACCGGGCTGGGCCCCCCGCCAGTGAATCTGGTCAGGAACAGCGCCGCCACGTTGCAGACGACAGCCAGAAGCGACAGACACAGAACGGTGACCACGTGCCCGTGGCCCAGAGACAGCAGGAACTCCGTTTGATTCGGGTACGCTTTGATCAGAGACTGTGCGCCGTTTATTTCGGCACTCGGCTCTTCTGTTCCATCAGCGATTTCCAAAATATTTGACAGACAAGAACCGTTGCCTTCGCATGTCATGACGTTCTATGCAGTTCTTGTCATGAGGTCGGCTCTAGTTCAAAGGTTAAACAACTGACCTATGCTAGCAGCACCGAGGTCACACAGGTTTGAATTTCAAAACAAACATGGTCTCTTAATCCGCGCTTGGAGAGGTATTAGCACGTTGAAAGCACCTGAACTATCTAAGCAGTATACAGGTCACACAGGTTTGAATTTCTAAACAAAACGTGGTCTGTTAATCCCTGCTCGGAAACTTAAACACTTAACAGCACAGCTTTAAGATCACAGACCATTATCGGCCACTCTCGCATCTCTCTGGTGAGCCAGCGTGAAAAGTGCTCACTCACGCACTTTATATCACTCCTGCTCCCGACCATCATGTCTTAGAAAGTTGTCGAAGTTTTCTGACAAGCCAGTGAGACAACCTCTGCTGAAAGCACGCACCAAAGATCGGTCATCCAATCGATGACATTGAAATCACAGAATCACGACTGTCCACCCACAACACCACAAAGGTAGCATAAATCTGCCATCGTTCCACTACGTTTGTATTAGCGCCACCTATCGATTTCTCGACGATTCCACTGATCTGGGGACCCCCGTAATCATTCCTCCAGGTCACGAAACAATGAAAGTGATTTCTCACTTCCGGGCCGAAAGAGGAACCTGTGATTCTCTTCACTGTTCCCTCCGCCCCATTCTCAATGTGTAAAGCGCTTTTACGGGAGGCTTTGACCGGAACTGTCAGTACGTTGTGCAAATTATTACAAATGTTTCTCGAGGTTCGTCTGCTCCTCTGCTGACGTTTTTCTAGGCGCAGCCTTATATACTGGATAGTTGTGATAGGTTACGTTTGCTAAAAGACTTCACGAGTTGGTAACTTGAAGGGATTGCAGCAGATCTCGACTCCCGCCTTCGTTTAAATCCCCTCTTCTGGTGAAGTACACAGTCGACAGAACAACCACACCTTCATAAACTTTTTGGAAGCAGCAGCAAATCCTCCATGGCCATGATGGCAGAACGCGCAGTCCCAAGTTCTGGCAGCCTCCGACGACAAACTGATGGCACCGTAAGGAACCGACAGACACTCGCTGTCCCATACGAGTCCATCCGTCCGCTGCCGGGCATCACGCACCGTGTGATAATTATAGCAGGGTGTGTGTGTGTGTGTGTGTGTCGGGGGGGGGGGGGCCTTCGTTGGCATCAGCGCACAGTTGCTGAACCTACTACTGCCGCCACAGTATGTACACGACCTGACACAGGTAAGAGTGGGGAAAGGGCGTGGCGGTGTGGAGCCAGGCCAGTACAATAGAGTCAGGCAGCACGTGCCAAGCGGCGGGCGACAGGACGCTAATCACGTGGCACCTAGTCACCAAACTTAACGCCACGGCATCATCATCAGCAGCAGCAACACACCATACCTGTGGCTGGGCGCCGCTCATGACCCTATCAAGCTAGTGGGGTTGTGTTACAGACGCGAGTAGCGTTTGGTACTGAGGCAGCCTAGCTGGTGCCGTCCGCCTCACTAGCGCTGACGTCACAACCTCGCGGCCCTCGCCGCCTTCGCGCCTATACAACTCGCCTCTGTACACGCACCTACCGGCAAAAGGTGTCCCGCTGACTGACGTACATCTCGCGACAGCCAGTCAGACTCGACTCGCCTCGCGGCTGGCGCCTGTGATGGCTGTCCGCTGGCTGTAGACTAACGGCCTATTGCCCCTCATTTAGACGTTTTATTACAGTTCGGCAACAAAAGCGTGCATCCTCTTACAATGAGAACTGGCATTGTATTCCTCCCTATTGCTCTGACGCAAACTAACGCACATTTTTATGCAGTGTACATATCGGCGACAACAGCAACAACAAGACAAAACCAAACGATGACAAAAACACAGAGAAATAACTCATTTTCCGGTAAATTGATTTTCGTCTGTTACAGGCATATATGTAATATTTCATCTCCAGAGAGAGATTTCTTAATCCTGTGTACCGCCACCATTGTTAAATTGTTGCAATAATTGAATGAGTTTGAAGACAAGCAAGCGCTTAATTTATCTTCGTCTGCAGCATTACGAAACATGCTAATGAACACAAGAATTTTCCAATACGAGACCGTTGGTTGAGCGTGTGCAAAATGTCGATGAAGATTTTGAAAGGTCAGCGAAAGCTTGTGAGAAAAACGGAGCAATCTACAGGCAAGAACGGATGACCCAATGGGACGACCAGTCACATCACATGACCTTATCAGTATTTCCGGTCACATCACATGACCCTTACACTATTTCCATCACCGCTAATCCATAGTCAATCTCGCCACCTTTCTCTTAAAAGAATCTTCATGATTCCCTGGCTCTCACATTGGCCGACCTCATACAGCAGTACAAGCCGGGATAATTCAAAGCTGAAACGTTTTAAATAAGTGCCAACCCTAAGGCGCGCCAGAACACACACTGTAACCTTTGGATTTAAAATTAATTCACATCAAAAATGCATTTAGTCTCACAAACATTAGGTCGTGCATGTTTTGTGAGTAAATATTGTTAAGTCTTGAGAAAGACCCTCCATCAAAATTAGTCTAATTTGTTCAGTTGCGGAAGGACTACCGTTAATCGTGTGGTGCTAGCTTTAAAGTGGGCAATTTAGGCCAGCCACAAAATGGAAAACTATACGTCGATAGGCCAGTGGTTATCGCCCCTTCCATATTAGGGGTGTCGTCTGCTCGGATGCCATAGGAAGACGCCAGATGGCGCAATCGGAGCCGCCCATAAGACCTTATAGTGCCATATTATTCCGATTTCTTCCGAGTTTTAACAGCATCATTTCGCCAAAATCATGCATTTGACCTCGATCCTCATTACTTTTACCATCACTTAAAGACTCCCTCCCGTCTGCTGCTACTGGCTTATGCCAATAACGATTTTGATCAATGGAAGGCACCCGGTAAACCGAAGACTTTTAGCTAAAATGTCACGTGCATGAAGCGCATGCACGTTCTTCGTACAGTCTGTGGACAAATGAGGGCAGAGTGAAACGAGGGTTCGCTATCTCCCTTCTACATAAATAGGTCTGAAAATTTCAGAGAGTAGAGGAACTACATTGTCACGCCAGTAAAGTGTAACCGGCACACACGTGGCCCTAATGGCAAAGACCAAATTTACCAGTGTGCGCCGTTGGAATTACAAAAGAATTTATGGTTCGGGCAGAGGCTAGCGCTTCACACACACACAGATTCTGTCCTTACTTACTAAAAAATACAGAAACCAATAAATACAATATGTAACCTTTATTCTCCTATCTAAAACTCCCGGGGTAAGCATAAAGATAGCGGAGAAAGAAGGGAAGGAAAGACGAAGAGGAAAAGGAAAACCGTAAAGAAAAAGGGAGACATAAAAGGAAAAACGTAAAGGAAACAAAAGAAAGACGAAAAGAAAAGACGAAAAGACGAAAACGTGGCCTGCAACAGAGACCGACCTGAACATTAGTTTCAGGTTGCAAAATCCACAATACACAAAGCTAACATCAAAGTGACAGTTTTACAACTAGATGCAAACGCTATAAAAGAATATCCAAACACTATGGGGGAACAGACCCCATAAGCGGCCAACCACGTGGTGGCCAAGATGGCGGCGGTCTAGCGCCGCAACACGTGCACAGTACAACCAAAATCTACATGATCTCCAACCCATCCCGGCCTAACCTACAATTTCCCACAAAGATTGAACAAAGAGATCTCTTAATATAAATTACAACTACATCAATCGCCATTTCTTATATTGCCGGGAGGAAACATATGACGGCACCACGCAGCTTCGTCATCACTAATCTACCGCATAGTGCGTTACACGAAGCGGTCGCTAATAATAATGACCATACAATGCGATCGTTAACACTAGCTACGTACCACACAACCACAAATAGCTCCATACCTGGTACAACCAGACACACAGCGACAGTTGAACGTCTTCCCCCTCCGACGGTGGCACGCAGAAAGACCGAAAAACAGAGTTCCCGCGGGCACGGTTGTTCTGAATCCCTACGCGCTACAGCGCAATAGCGTAAGGCGGCCGTGTGGGGAATCTTATTTGGACTTCCCAGAATTCTACCCCTCTCTTTGACCACCCTATCAATTAGACATCTCCTATAGAGATTCTAGGGGGTTCCTTTTTATTAAAAGAGACATGGTCCACAGACAGGGGTTTATCTGTCTGTGGAACTACATTTTTCTTTACTAAGCCAGCACCTCCCCAAGCTAGGGAAACTGCAAGGGGAAATAAATCTGGTAACCCTGCGGGGGTTACAAAAGCAAAAACAGAACCTTCGTATTCTCTCCCATAAGCCTCAGCCCCCCACCACCACCACCACCATTCACCTAACCCTGGGGTGGGGTGGGGTAGGCGAGTGAGTGGACTCCACCTCTTTTTATAATGCGAACACTTGTACGTACAGATAGGACTTAAGAACTGTCACAGAATCACTCGTAATGCTATATTCCAATCTACCGAAACTTCGTTTTAAGTTCGCAGAGGTTTGGAGGTCGCGAAGAGAAAACCGGGGAATCAAGAAGTGTCTGAACAGGGATTCTGATGCGATTTTGTCTGCAACATCCACCCTGTGGTTGGAAATTGGTAGCTGATCTTTCGTGAGGAAGTTCGACTCGGTTCTGTTTACATCGCTTCCACCCGAGTTCCACAATCTGAGTAGGCAAACACAATTCCACGTAGAACCAACAGCAAGTAAAGCTCTTAATAGCCGACATCACCGGCTTTCAATCTGACATCATTGCCGCTACCGAAAAGGCGTTGATACGATTAAGAAAGCCTGTTTTCCACTCCCCCATCCCGCCCGCTTCTGATTCGACTACATTTCTGCCATTTTCATTTTCACACTGCGCGCTGATGCTGTTGCACTGACGGAAATACGGGCTCACATATACATGTAATTGCACAATGAGGTTCTCTTTGCATCTAATCATTCAAGAATTGCAATGTTCCATTTGTACTTGGCTACAGAAACTTGTCACCATGAAGATGTTTAAGCAAACATTTTGAGCCAGGGAAAGACAGGGAGGAGGATATAGGAAGAGTAGTAGCGAGGATCAAAAGACGGCTAAGCGAAAGTTCTGAGTGCTGTGAGTTTACCAGCGTCAGATTGTGGTTCAAAGTGCCGCATATGCCATATTCAGGATCGATCCCGAGTAAGATGTTGTGTAGTTACTAAAAGCTCCTGTGAAAAACAGGTGCTAAGAAATAAAGGCTGAGACATCCCATCGTGAATGGACAGGAGGAGGTTTTATGACCAAGATAATATAAAAGTATACCTGCAGCAATGCACCCACTGCTCCCCTGAACACCAAATATCGAAACACCACTCCCCTTGAACTTTTGACAGTACTGACATAAAAAGCAATGGTGACTGCAGACAGGAAAGTTTGGTCGTTCAAAGAGAATATGCCTTCATCACTTTGTCTCCGCAAGGCATTTAAGCACTCAGAGCGATCCAATAACATAAGAATTAAGATCAATGTCTGCCTCAGGTCTCTTTCTTTTAACGGAGGGAGGGGAGGGTCCTTTTTTCCTCCTCTTTTAATCCGAATTCAGGATAATGAAATTAGGCTGAACTTACTGATTTGGAGAGTTAAATTAAGCCATACTTACTGATTCCAGTTGTTGCTACACCAACATCACCAATGTCAACATTGTATGTGTTGCTCAGTGAACTAGCATCTTTCTTCATGCCATCCCATCTGTCATCATCATCTCCATCTACTGAAAAATTCAAAATATCTCAGTCTGACTAGTAAGCAGAAATTTCAAAACTGTTCTGCTACTACAGCATTTTATGCTGAGTCAGCAACTAAGCCTTGTTCAGGGCAAGCAGGTTGCCCTATTCCACAGGTATCACCTTCAGAGAAAATGCTACACTGGAGGTAAGAAAAGATTCACCCATTTTTATTTCTGGTTTGGTTTTGTTGCTCAACATCTAGTCACAAATGAAGTACCTATCAGGACGGTGTTGACTAGACAAGTTACCTGCTACAGTGGGACTGCTGTCACAACACAGGCCTCAGTCCCACCCAGTCACATTATACTGACACCGGGCCAACCAGTCCTAGTACTGTTCCCTGTAGTGCCAGGCGTCTGGCAGGGCAGCTACTAGATTGCCAATATTTAAGTCTTAGGTATGACTCAACCGGGGTGTGAACCACAGACCTTAATTGTTAGACCATCAACAAGGCGGTGGCATTTTAAATCCCCACCATCCTAGTACAACAGCGCTAGTGGGCATTCTGATCCACAGGAAACATTTCTTTGAATTACATTCTCATTATCTTGAAATAACTGGTTGTTCACGGAAACTGCTTATTGGTAGTTTTGGTTGTATGTGAAATGCATAACCAGAGTTGCTTCACCAACATCAAAAAGTTATTTTTTAAAGATTAATAATAATATTAAAAAAGGACACAGAACTATGCACTTTTGTTTTAACATTCAATGCTTCTTGAAGAAGCTCCTTCCTGTATTATTAGTGAACACCTATAGTGATCAGCTAGTCTTAGGCTGTCACGACACACCACACGTCCAACAGCCACATAATATTTAGTAAAGTTCAATATGTACATGTACTGATGCATATGAATGCATAAATGTGTAATAAATGTGCATAGACATGAACATGCATGCACACTTGCTCACACACAAGCAAACATACCGGAAACTGCTAGTGACTGCTCCTTTCTTGCTTCACTTGTTGAAGGTAGGGGTTTTATCACAGCATGTCCATGCAGCAACAGTTCATGATTAATACACAGATTATCGTCAGCTTCATCAATGAGCAAAACTTCCAACGGGCTTGTCTGCACTGCACATCCCCTACTGGAACAGAGGATCATAGTACATTTGAATGGCGTTACTGAGTTTGCTTGTGTATTTATGTGCATGTGCTTTTGGGTAGCTTGTGGGAGGGGGGAGGAAGGTATTTAGCCACTCTGCCAACTGTAAATTGCTGTGTTCTTTGTAAATGCGCTGTGCACACAGGTCAGCCATGACTTAAAAACACCACAGGATCTCCCATAAATCTCCTCAGGTAGTTTCCCACCAGACATAATCCACTTCTCACCTCTCCACCTCAGTTTTCTCAATAACTACCACTTTCAATGTTGACAGTCCAGAATGGAAGTTTTCACTTGTGGAATGTCTAAAAAAAAGAGCCAGCTATGCTCAGATGGCAAGTGCACCATCAGAAAGAGTCATTTTGCCAGCAGGCAAATCTGTGGCAGGAAGAGGAGCCATCACATGCATTCTACTGTAGGGGACCTTACGCAGACATAACTCTAGAGTCCAGGCATGCAAAATCTGGTTACAACTTATGCAAGAGGATGCTAACCTAAGTGCATTCCCAGGAATGTCTCCAGACACCACATACACCGTCAGAATTTTCTCTTGCCCCGTCAGTTGCGTGAAGGCAGAAACCGCTTGTGGCGACCACTCCACTTTCTGCCCCAAACCTGCTGGTTGAATGGAAGCCAAAGAGCACCAGAGTGCTTGAGCAGAAACTGCACAATAGTCTTTGGACAGGGGATACACCCGAGAAACTGCCAGCCATTCTGTGTTACCATAGTCAATGTAGAACACATGTACTTCCAGTTCACAAGAGATAAATGATTTTGATGTTGGGTCAGTTCTGGTTTCCAGAATAATGGCACGATAGTAAGTGTTGTCTTGGGTGAATCTGGCACAACACAACGCACCAGTTTTGAGCATCAGTTGTCTGCTGTAATCCTGCAGGATATTTTCTGTCATGTGCTCAAATTCTTTATTCAGCTCCTCCATCAGGCGAAGCAGAATGTGTCCTGTCTCCCGGCAAACTTTGTGGAGATAGAAGTCAGATGGATTTTCTACAGCAGAAACAAATGCTTTGAACTTTTCCATCTTATCACAAATGTCCATTTCATCATACACACTGTCACTCTTGCTGGAAGCTGACCACTTATCATCATTGTCACTTTCTGAACCTGTTCTGCAGATATCTCCATCATTCCTGTGCAAGCTTTCTTTCAACTGGCTGTCTGCCATTTTTGCAACATTCCTTTTAGGTTGGCTGACTGCAGTATCATGTCGTCTGAGAGGCTTCTTTTGTGCTTCACTAGCCACCACTTTCTCAATACGCACCCCTCTTATATTTTGCACTTCAGGTCTCTTGAAAATAATCGGCACTTGTTGACAAGGCATCACTTTGTCATTTCTGACTGCTGTGACAAATGGAAGAACTTTTCTTGGCTGGTGCACACCAGATGATGAAGATGAGTAGACTGATTCTAGGCCTGGGAGGGACACATCGGAGGAAATGCTCATTCTCCTAGCCATTTTGTTGACGTCAGCATCAGCATCAGCATCAGTATCATCTAACCAGTTTGTTCCTGCATGTTTGATTCCAGCTCCTTCTCCCAACATTTCGCTAGCCATCAGTTTAACTCCAGTGCTTGTCGCCTTCTGCATGCCAAGGGTTTTGGAAAGACCTGGCATGTTGTTTTGACAGGACTCCCCTTTGCCACTGCTCTTGCTGTCTGCAGCTCCTGGCTCGACCCTTCCAGACCAGCACACTCTTCCTGTGGGACATATGCCAACATTTTCTTTGGCTGCAAGTGATGTATTGGGACAGGCTGTCATTTTTCCTGACACTTTGTTTACATCCGGAGCAACAGCAACTTGCTTGTCTGCTCCTGCAGGTTTGACATCAAGGAGACAGGATCTGAGTGCTGGCAGATCAATGGCTTGAGCAACATTCTGGTTGATGAGGTAAGCTGACATACTCATGCTTGCAACCTCACTGCTGACCTAAAGAATCAGATTGAAGACATGAAATTATGACATGGATTTTTGCAGAAATGAGATGAAACTAAACAAAGCCAAAGAATAACGATTAAAAAAAATACAGACATGCCTACACACATTTACCGCAGCTCATATTTGGCCACAAGTTTCAGCATCTTTTTAAACCTAAAATTATTTTTGACAATAAATTTAAATATTTTTGTAAAAGGCCATATAGGAAATACAGTTTATTAAAAAATATAAAGTCTGTAGTTTTTTCAAACATCTATTTATAGATATTTCTAAATGAAGAGAATATAAAGTAATGATACCAGAAGCTTTAGAATAGATAGCGCCTTCTTTCTCTGGCACCAATAAGTTTTAGCTACATTGAAGACAGCAATGTACTTTTAATGGAACGATTGATGTCAAACTTACTACAATGTGCATGTAAAATAAATATATGTTTTACAGCAACCCTAGTATGCGTAAACACTTTTAAGTCTTCATTCTTTGATTGTTGCAATTTTTGTGAGGCCTGGCCATAAATTCCTAGCTTATCCTTAATGTCAGAACCCTGCTAATGACAGAAGATTACCACTTCGCCATTTTTAAAATCCAGCATTTTGTGGATACAGGGAAGATGGAAGAGCAGCACACAAGAAAAAAATGTCAGACAATTTGCATGAAAATAGTAGAAAACAACTAGTCGAGGCTTCAGGGGAAAAAACCCTCCCCCAAAACAAAGCCCCTACAATTTTTCAACAATGCTGAGCTTAAAAAAAAATTCTCAGTTTATGTAGATTTTATCTATGGTGTCATTATGGGGACCTTGGGGTGGTAGCTGACACTCTCATTTAACACTTACTTGCTGCAGCGCTCCTAGCTTGAGCCCTCCCGGCTGGCTGGGCATTTTTAGCCTTTTTTCAAAAATTCATATAAAAATCCCCCAAAACAATAGAAAAGTTATTTAAACTTGGTTGCAAACATCAATAAACAAAGAAAATTCACGTCTTACTGTGTTTCTTGGACCTTGTTCCATAATTTATAAATCGTTTGATAGAAACACAACTCAAGTGGAAGTAATCCAAAAGTTCTCACGATTCCTTATACACAGTCTGTTCGATACTGTTTACAACATGTGCTCGCTCGTTTTTCTCTTCGTAATCACTTTCTTGGGTCTTTCAGGCACAAATACTCTTGTCTTCATCCACTTTATCACAGTAAATTTCCAAAACAATGTCATATTCCTCTTCAGTGTGCAATTTGAAGAGTAAATCTAGCATTTCTCAAGCGACAGGGTACATGCGGATACGCAGTTCACAGCCATTTTTCACTCGCTTGAAATTATGGTCGGAAACCGGTCTCCTTGTCAGTTTAAACACAGTATAAGGGAAGCAACTCGTGAAGAAATTATTCAGCTTTCGATTGTAAGAGTTCTTTCCCTTAAACGATTACCAAATAAATCTTTAAAGTTCATAACGCATATGCCACTTGTGCCTGT
The DNA here is from genome assembly GCA_004794575.1 of Lanistes nyassanus. NCBI lineage: Eukaryota > Metazoa > Mollusca > Gastropoda > Architaenioglossa > Ampullariidae > Lanistes > Lanistes nyassanus. The sequence continues at coordinate 89,810 of SMGT01000506.1, read as the reverse complement.
CAACAGGCAGTCAGCCCCGCCGATGCGGTGGCAGGTTTGGGTTACATGCGGCTCAAAAGAGTTAAAAAAAATAAAGCTTTAAACTAGGCCATTTTTCTTTGTGTTTTTTTTAATGGGAGCGTCAGTTACCCCCCCAAAGTCCCTATAATGACACCATAAATAAAATCAACAAGTCTCTCTGTAACGTTTTCTGGGGTGTGCTGGATTTTAGGGAAGAGATAAGAAATTGGACACCTCAAGCAAAAGGTACACGACCAGATAAATTAGCACATTTATTGAACTATAAACAATAAAAAAGATAGCAGAGGGAGAAGAGAGATAGATGAACAAATATGCAACAATGCGTGTATATGTGTGTGTGTGTGTAATAGCAACAATGTGTGGTATGTTACAACTTGCAGAACAGTAAGTAATACAAACGGAGTACAGTTGAACTAATATGAATCATAAGTCTACTTGCGGTAATGTATAGATATTCCGAACCGGAACAGAATTATAATCCAGTGTTCGTACACTCTAACAAGTGGACCGCGGTAGTAGTTTAATGCAGGAGACGACGGTTGAAGTTTGTAGACGTAATTCACAGATAGGCAAGTGTTCAGTCAATGGAATGTAGACTCGGGACAATCTGTCAGCGAAGCGAAAGGTGAAGTGAAACCCAGTCTTGCAAAGCCAGTTGACCACAGTTGAACGATCTGGTCCACAGGCATCAGGAACCTCGGATCACAAGCAACGTACGATACAGACTGTTTGTTTGTCCTTGGACGACCTTGTCTGACCGTTACGGGTAATTCTTTGCTTCGTATAGATTTCAGATCTATGTGAACTTTCCACTCTCGCTAGTGGAAAAAAGTTCGTTCGTCCGCACAATCACGGCCTACTGTTAGGTCGTATAAGATGAGTAGCAGTTGATGGGAGATATATATATACTGCTGGTAGCGTCTTGGCCGTTAAGTCTTCAGCCCTTCGAAGGCCCAACGATTTACTTCGTCACTTCCAATCACTCGAGAAAGCTGACGAACAAATTTGATCGTGGAAGCTCAAACTCCTTCTCACGTCAAAACCCAAGCCAACAGTAATCTCACGTTTGTTTTCTGAGTAACTATACGGAATCAGCCGTCAACGGAGGACGTATAGTGACAGATAGACCGTTAACGTTCCCTCCCTCAGGAATGCGTCTAACCTCTCTGGTAGTTTCTGCTTGTCTCCAGGATGAAGCGTTAAACCACACCGAAATTTCTTCCGTTCCCCCTCGCAACCCACATCCTATCTTCTCATTGGCTGGAGGAGACCGAGTATTACGTGTATTTGACAATCGAAATGACGTCTTTTGCCCCTCACACTGCGTTTACTTATTGCGTCATTACCGTGTCAGCTTTCTCATGAATGAACAATTATAATGCTACAGAAAGATACAATAAAAATAACACAGTGCTTAAACAATAGCGCTGCAGAAAACTTTCCATAACGTGACACTCTCTAAGCATGCCACCGACTCAAAGAAAAACTGTGGCATGAACAATCAGAGAATGGGTGTACTAGCTTTTTTTTTAGAACCTAACCATGTGTGAACTAGCTTTTTTTAGAACCTAACCATGTGCAACACTGATGTAGTAAAGGAAATGGGGAAATTTTCATCAAACCCAGTCAAGCAGCTCAGACATGGAGAAATTTTCATCAAACCCAGTCAAGCAGCTCAGACTTAAAACATTAGCGGAGAACCTTTTACCTGCCAATTTTCCTTTTTTTCCGCCCTGGCCCTCAAAAAACGTTGATGGCTAATCACAAAGAAATGAAAGCGGTTCACTATGAATAAGCAGAGTAAGACTGAAGAATAGAGTTTAGAGAAAGGGAATGCCAACTACAGATGGTTGCGTGCCAAGTCCAAACAATTTATACCACTGTATGTGACGACGCTGGAGCTGGCCACGTCAGGTTCACGATAGCTGGAATGGATGATCCTGGTGGCGCCTGCCACAAGACTTCACAAACTACTTCCTGATTAAGACTTTGTGAAAAAAGGCTGATAGCTTCATCTGGCCACAGCCCACTTCTACTTTTCGGCATAACCTGGTATGGAAGATGTGAGCAATAAAATAAGCAATATTCACATTTTTCTTCAGAAGAGCTTTTTTTCTTCAGTTTTTGATAGGGATAGGAGAAGAACCATATTCTTTACAGGAACATGTACACCATGGTGTGTTCCTGGTTTAGTAATATTTCAGATTTTGGCAAAAGACAAAAACACTTTAAAATCTTATTTACATGTTGGTGTATTGGAGAAGAAAAGTGTATGCTTTTGGTGCTCTGCAGAATGAGTGTACAGCTACATGGATGCACATGAGCAAACAAGTACACACACAGTTGAGGTTGGAATTCTATGTGTTTGCATGAAGCCCATCTCTGTTTTCTTCCCAATCTACAGGTGCGCACTGAGCGTGCACATTTATGAATTTCAGAAATGCATTGCACTGTTAAAATCTTGTGTTCTAAAACAACTGTCATGATCAACATTCCATAAAAACTGGTGTGAAGAGCTGAAATGTGCATGTTAAGAGGCATGTCTCTTCTCTCTGTCCCCGTACTTTAGGCACAAAAGCTTCCCCTGCCCACTCCACCATGCGTGAATGTCACATGTATGCACATTCCCTGCACTCATAAAAACTTAGAACCTTACACCTGCCAGGCAGCAATGAATAGCAAGGGCAGGATATCTCTGCAGTTCAGGTGGCAAGGAGTGTAGCAAACTCTTCTTGCAAGAGTGAGTGTTTCCAAAGTCGATGAAGAGAACCTCAACAAAGTCATCTGAAAGCAAACAAAACCCATTATCTTTTGAAGATACACACAAACAATGGTTCTGAAGTAAGTGAATGCACAGAATGAAGCTAAAATGTCTTGTATATTAAAAACAGTTTGTGATACTGTAATAGCTGTACCAGTTCAGTGATCACAGCAAGAAACAACTTCTGTCCTCTAATTTCCATGTCAGAAACTATTGTAAAATGAATACAGGCAAAAAGAAGTTCTTCTTAATCTTAACATCAAAATAATCTGCAAAGTTACCTTGGACATGCTGAACACAAGCACGATAAAAAAAGCCATCAGTGAATTCAGCCAAGCAGATTGTTCCCTTCTGAATGGTTTCCAAGCTCTTTGTCTGCTGCTCTATGGATTTCCTGCAACATGCATGATAATGACCACAATGCTTGAGACAAGTTTACTATCAACACAGGCTTCAGTCCCATCCAGTCACATTATACTGACACCAGGCCAACCAGTCCTAGTACTGGTCCCTATAGGAACAGGCGTCTGCCAGGCCAGCTACTAGATTTTTAAGTCTTTTAGGTATGACTCAACCAGGGTGTGAACCCATGACTTCCTGGAAACAGATGCCTTAACCGTTACACCACTTGTGGTGAGGCAGTCCTCATAATGGATAGAGTGGATTAGAACTTTGTAGGGTTTCTTTCTTCACCTAGTTAGATCTCACAATAAGAGGAAATCTCAAAGTCTGAGACCATACATCACATTGTAACATCTAAGGTGTCAAAGTTTTGAATCCATACCAAAAAGAAAACAGCAAGAATAATTAGTGTTCAACTCTAGTGACAAATGACATAAAACAAATGAAGTACAACACTTTTTAATTCTGACTCAAGCCACATGAATGTTCAGGTACTTGCTGTATGCCTCGCAATGAAATCTTTACGACAAAAAGATAAAGACACTGACATCATACCAAGCAAGCAAGCTACCTTATTTTCTCAGACAGGTTGACAACATCTTGAGCTGAAGTGAGGACACAGAAGCTCCAAGGATTTTCCACAGAACTGACTACCACACGCGTTGGCGTTCCTTCAGGCAGTTTATGAGACACGAAATCTGTGCCAGAACTTCCGACAGCCGCTGATTCTCTTTGCGCATCGGGTGCCTCTGACGATGCTCCTACATTTGACGATGCATTTGAAACTGGGGGCTGCCGGTGAGCAGGAGGTGCTGGTATGGATTCTTCTGACAATGACGATGGAGCAGGAACATGTGGATAAGAGTTATCAGACTGGGTCTGCATGGATGTAGAAGAAACTGGTGGACAAGTGTGATGAGGTATTTTCGGGGATGCATCTGCTAACAATGTGTTAGCAGCTAGTGGACGATGGTAATCAGCAGGTGCTGCTTTGGACACTGGTTTTACCTGTGACGATACAGTAGAAACCAAAACATTGAGTGCTCTTCAGAAGTCCAGCGCCTGTACATGTAAACTGAGGTTACCTCGGTCCTTGGTCTTAAATAAGAGGTTAACTTGCCTAACATTTTTGGACTGATAAATAATCAAAGAAAATAGTTCACATGAAAAATGTGGAGGTAGCTCTTCAACAACAACATTTACTGTAATTTAGGAAATGAAAAGTCCTTCCAACAACTGGCTCAAAACAAGCCTCCATCATGAGATAGATCTAAGCTAAACTTTTATGTAAGAGTCATGCTTTTTTGACTATCGAGGTAATGTCTAATTGAAAAATTCCTGTGTGATGTAAAAGTCAAATCTGATATTTCCTGCCAGCACAAATGGCTCTGCATGGAAGGCAAATAATAAAGCCATTTTGTATTTTTTTCTGAAAAATTTACCTGGGAAAGGTTCTGTGTCTGGTCATCAACATCTTGAAACTGGTCATCAGCCTCATCAGCCTCTGCAAGAAGGGGTAAAAACCAGAGGCACGTCATGGACATCTCAAGCATACCACAGACATACAAGACCAAAAAAGGAAAGAAAAGGGAAGATCTTGATGTGGGATTAGCACAAAATTACATCCGTTGTGGACTCCACAACAGCTCAGATGTGAATGGACTGAAGGCAACCTTTTTAAAACAGATGACAAACTGCTTAGGGTTGGTAGGTAATGATAATAATAATAAAACACCTGTTTTGGCTTCAGCCCTATCTTTGGCAAAAAAATATATATTATGGTTAAGCTTGCACGGCCAAAACCAAAAAAGGCAGCCGGTCTGGTAGGCTGATTTTTTTAAAACCTTTATGGGGGGCCTAGTATTAAATAAAATTCCTTGAGGGTTCTCTTTTTGGAACAGGAGGCAAAGAAAGACAAAAAAGGGGTCAGTCAGTTAATCTTAACCATAAAACTTTTCTTTTGGTCTTGTGTCTGGGAAACTGGAAGCAGCTAGGTACCTTAACTGCATCTCACTTTTAAACAAAAATCTTATTTTGAGATTATTGTTATATTTTGGAGGATTTTCAGGTAGCTAGTGATGACAACAACTTTATTTTAAAAGTTATACCTGCCAGGTACATCTCATCACAAACCTACAGAAGAACAGATGTTCATCCACAAGATTCCAAAGAGTTTTTTAAACAAACCTATGATCTCATAGGTCTTCGATATCAGTTGGATGCAGACTTGAGACCGACGATCAAGCTGGCGAATCATATCAAGGTACATGCTGTCACTTGTGTCTGCATCTTGAAGCGACAATAGCTGCGATGCTGAAGACTGTGCCTGTACAAACATTTCTTTCATTAAAGGCCTAGTTGAACAAACTTAAGGCTGATATTAATGTTATTTCCAGCCGCAGCAGCATAAGCCTCTAGCCCCGCCCATGACAGTAAGAACATGTCCACCACCCAGGCCTTTGGGTCCGGAATGGGGGAGACATAGACCGGAAAGCGCTTGCTGTACCTGCTGGCAAACAGGTTGACTAGCAGCTTGAACCAGGCTCCCACATAGGCTGCAGGACTGATGGAAGCAGCACCCATTCTGTCTGCAGCACTGTGTGAGCAGCTCAGAAGGTCCACCAACACACTGGCCGAGCCGCCGAAAGAAAGAAGCCATGCGCATGAGCCCAGTGCCACAGCTCTCTACTTGAGTTGACAGAGACTCCGAGTAGGTGTCCCCCCCCCCAACTCTCCCCGGTGATTGATGTATGCAACTATAGTGGAGTCATCCTAGTGGATCCACACATAAACACAAGACAAGCTCAAGCACCAGGTGCACTCCACAAATTGCCTCCCACATGCCCTAAGCCAAATGATGAAGGAAATGTTCCCACCTTGTGTCAGAGAAGCGTCTGTTAACACTTACGGTGGGATGGGGGTGGGGGACCAGTGGAACATCCTGTGACAGGACCAATTGGTCCAAGGGTGGAACAGGCTGAGGGCACTTCTGGTTGCAGTAACCATGCATCACATTGAAAGGGGGATTGGTGCCAGTGTGCTGCAAAGGTTCTCTGGATAGGACGTAGGAACACCAGGCACGACCATCCACCACGAAGGTGGCACAGGACAAGACGAGACAGAAGGGTGAGTATGCGCATGGTCAGACTGTGTCGCTGGGGCAGTACACATGTGCTACTGGAGGCCTTACCAGAGATGGGTGGGTTTTTTCTTTGGAGGTGTGGCTAGGGTTCACGAATCAGGAAAATTAGCAGGGTACGGTATGACAATATTGAATTTGTCATTTTATAAGATTTAATTGAGTAAAAATAAAGTGGTGGCAAGGCACCAATTCTAATCACAAGCAAATCACATGTAAATGAGGTCAATAACTAGATACAGTTAGTAACTGTCAGTAACTGGTATATCCAGCTAGCATGCTGTGAATGAGAATGCACAAATCATTTGTGCATTTGTGACAAATGCATTCTATATGTTGTAACTTACAACATACAATGTAAGCACCTGTTCTTTGAAATACTGATCAAATAAACAAACTTCCTGATAACAGCATTTAACCCTGATTCCAACTTATAAAAGACTCAAAATGTTCATTATTTTCTTTCACTAATCTTTTGTTATGTTTTTTACAAATGACTAAAAAAGAATCCATCTGGTGAGATTTTCCAATGATAATTTTTCATTCCCAGACAGGACAATAATTATGTCAATATGTGGTTCATGGCGTTATACTTATTGTCAAGTAGGAATTTGCATTTAAACTACTTACCTCTTCTAGATACTCATCAAGGACTGTCATCAGTTCTTCCCTTTGGCGAGAGAGGAGCTCAACTTTTTCACAAACTGTTTGTTTTAACTGTTGAAGCCTACGTTGCCGTAGGCGTGACATTTTTCAACTGAGAGAATAAACAGGAAATCATCAGGCTATCAGCTTATGCAGAAAAGGAAAGTATTTTCTTCATGAAGTTAATCTACATGTATATTATTTTCACCGTGTCTGTGCTCACGTATGTGGTCCCTGTTTCTGTCTATGCATTTCTGTCCAACTCTAAGCCTCCTAAACATAAAACCTACTGGATTTCAGAGGTCCTCCTTTGTTTTTGAATTGCCACCCCCTGAAGCTACATATTCCAAACATATATACAGTTTGCTGCATCAGAGTTCTGGCAATAGCTAAAGATCTCTTGTCATCTTCCAGTTGCTTTTGGTACATTGCTGGCATTTTTTATGGTTGCTGGAACATATGCAAATTGGTTAAAGGTCTAAACTGTTAATGAAGTTCTATCATGTTTGGGGATATTATTCCTGCCTTCAGAAACCTTTATTTTGCTTTGATCCAAATTTTATGTGTCAACATATCTCAAGACTATGCACAACCCACTGGATTCTCCAAAACCCAAAACTTTTGCTTTGTTCCACAGGTTCCCTGGAGTGGTGCTGGACTACATAACCAAAACCAGCTACAGCGTATGTAATACTAGAAAATGTTTAGTGAAGAATATGTGGGGTAGAGATAATGAATTCTCAATAAAAGCCCTTTTTAAGTAACCTGGCACTGTCAAACTAGTAGCTGACTGATTTTTCCATCTCTTCAGGGTTCTCTACAGTCTCAAAAACTATTGGCACCTGGGACTCCGCTTGGGAATTCTAAGTCAGTAAGGGTCATTCGGCAATAAATGACAGATACCTTATCAGCTTATGATGAAGATCTGTGTAGAAATATGCGAACTTTCGAAAATTTATATGCGTCCTTCCAAGATGTCAGATTAATTTCTATTTTGGTGCGCAATACCATTCTGATTCTAATCCTTAGTAGATTTAATTAGTTTTCGTAGACTTATTTTTTAGCCACTCATCAGTGATACTTGCAGGTGCAAAAGTTGTCGTGTACGAGCGTCTTTCACGTGCAGTCACTCACCTATGCACGCAGAGTGCATTATGATTATTACTGGTTTCGTTTAGTCAATTAGTGTTGTACTATGTAGTGATTCTATCATCGTATGTAGTGATTCTATCATCGTAGCACAGTCTTAGTCTACAGTCACAGTGGTCGTAGAGTAGTAATAACTAATACTAGTAGTAATGTTTATTTTATTCTTATGTTGTAAAAGTTGTACGCATTAGACATCTTAAATTAATTTAAAGATCTCTGTTAAAGCGAGAAAGTGGCCCTTGTGCTTACACTAAATTATTGTAGTGGCGGGGAAAGTTTAGACTTCTCTTTTCGAAACAGTAGTTTCCCTTAGGTTGCAGTGTTGGTTAGAGTAGCATCCCTTATAAAGTTTGTATCAAAATGGAGACCCTCGAAGATTATGACACAGACTATGATGTGATATATGAGGTATGGTATTAAAATACAGTTATTTTAGTTGGTATTAAAATGATTTTCGATGCAGGAGACCAAATATTCGTTAGCGTCATAATTAGTGAAGAACAACTGAATAAATCTAGCTAGCAAGTCTTTAAAAGACATCTCTAAATTAATGCTATTAATATTATAGTAACTAAGACTTATTAGTATTACTAGATTTCATTTTGTATTACTTTCACGTTTCGAACCCACCACACCCCATCTCTCTATGTCTCGCGCGCAGCAACACATAGTCAGAAGTGTTTGGAAGGTATAGAAGTTTTAATACAAATAAACATCCTTGTAATTGTACATTTGATTTTAAAGTAATTCTTAGCCAAAATGTTGATAAGAATCAAAACTCTAATCCGTTCTGGAACGATTCATTTTGTTTTTGTTTTTTTTTAAATGTCACTTGAGTGATCGTACCAATCTCTGTTTGATGTTACTTGATAGAAAAATTAAGTGAGGTAGAAGAACGAGAATTATTAGCAGGCATCATGGGGTTTTAAACTATATTGATTCTGGATGCTGTATATAACTTGTGAAAGTATAGAACTTGTTACTACTTAAAACTTATGAGATCGCCATTGATTACAACACGCATTCTTCAGTTCGTGCAGCATTTTTTCCTTTTTTCCTCTACACTTTTCGTTAGTGTCCTGTATACCTATTTTGTGTATGGTCAGAAAGGCCACATGCCAAAGCACACAGTATATTAAAAATGTGTTGTGTTTGCATTTTTACAGCATTTTACAGTCTGATATCCATGTTGAGAGCAAGCCCTTCCGTGCATGTTACTTAGCGAATGTTCGGGCCATAGCTTGGAGTATATGCTGTTAAAACTAAAATTTTCTTGAAATGGAAATATTTAAAGAAAAGGTAAAGGGAAAAGCTGTAATCCTAACTTCTACCCACACCTACGCTGTGAACCTAAAACCTAAATCATGGAAATGGGGGATCTCCAAACACACAAAGAAAAAAAAACTGCATTAACTACCACAGTAAGAATATGGAGCTCAATTCACAATCAGGAATGTAAAATTCAAAACCTCTCTTCTTGTTTACCGCACTATACCATACTGTATTCACTGAATCATTTATTTCTTGATTTTCTGCCATTTCCATGGCAGAGTTACAGGATACAGTTAGCAGCGCTGTGCCACAGACCAAGCAGTGACTTTAATTAAAAACTTTTAAAACCAAAAGTTGTTCGCTGGTATGGGATGTCACTTGTATTTTACAGGAATCAATTCTCTATAGAGTTGCTTCTCTTGGACCAGAAATTACTCGACTTTTATATAGAGTTCTTTGCTCTTGTGTGCACTACCTTGTTAGTTCAGAAGAAGACTTGAGGAAAAATCAGCGCAATTGCTTATCAGAGTTTCATCAGGATTACAACTATTTGTTTGTGATCTTGTTGATGCCTTTTATCCTGGATAAACCCCTGGCATTTATGGATCACAAGGTATTACGGATTACAAGTGCTGCAAACCGCTGTAATAGGCAAGTGTTTGGTGTCAATGGAACTTTTTCAAGACTGTGTTTACATTCACACAGCCACCTTGGTTACATAATTCGACAGTCTTCCACACAACATCAGAAATAGAAAGATTTCAGGTAGGAAAAGCCTTTTTCTACTAAAATTTATCTTTCTACCAAGGTTTGAATTATGTTTTTATCTTTAATAGTTTTTTAACTATTTTTTTTAATTTGGTAAAAATCGCCCCAAACACTGCGATGTCAGCAATGCCATGCAGTGTAGGACCACATTAAGATTGAGTTAAACATAATTCTCATTGCAACAAACCATATTTTGTGCCATGAGTACACTGGTCAACAACAAGTGCAGCTGCTATCGATAGTTTCTCCTCCTTCTTCTCATGACATAAACAAGTTTTAATTAATTATTTTTTTAATTTTATGTTTGGAAGAATTCTCCAGTGTACGAGTCCATGGTGCAAGCAGGTCTGTCTTCACTGGGGAAATCTGATGTGCAGAGGAGGTTAGGGTCCGAATGCAACGACAGAAGAGCAGGCACAAAACCACTTTCTCTGAAGGTGGTCTTCAGTAAGGTACACAAGTTCTAAAGGGAGTTTAGGATTTGTGTTATATTGTCACATCATATTTAAGTCAGCTCACAGACAATTGCTGCTTGAATTCCATCTAATTCATGAATCTGTTTTACTGGTACCCACTACATTCATGTAAACAGGACATGGGATAGTCTTGGGACTAGTCGTTTCTGTTCAGTAACAGTTTTGGCTCAGTTGTAGAAGAAAATCCAGAACTTTTGCCAATATTTCATTTTCCAGGCATATATATTAAAACTTGTCAATAGCATTAACTAAGAGAAATTGAAGCCTGTGACAAGTAACTGCATAAAGCTAATAGAATAGGGTTGAAACATTTAAAAAATTTTAAACACTGCTATCCAGTAATTATTCACTTTCAAATCACTGACTTTTTTGGGTTAACTATTTTTTCTTTGAATCTGACAGTCAGGGTTCCCCACAACATATTGCGTATCTGAAGAGGTACAGAGATGCTTACATCAGTCCTTCTCAGGGATGTACTTTTTTTTTTTAATCAAAGCCATGTAAGGACCCACATTTCTTGTTCAGGGACACTTAGAATTGCAACCGGGGTTCCAGGGACCCTCAGTTCATGAGGTTATGGAGGAGCCTGAGAGCGAAATATGTATCTGGTGCCCTACATGTGCTGTGTAAGCTCCTACTTATATTTAGCAGTATCACATATTTTATGTTGCTCTTCTGCAGCAAGTCATTGGTCGGTGTGTCAGACTGTTGGCGGCCATCAAACGTACAGCTGTCTGTTTTTCCTCAAGTCATATGGATGCATCGGTATGTGACCCCATGTCTCTAAGCCCATCAAAATCAAACTAGGCTTATCTTAGGAAGCCTAAATATAACTATGATTTTTAGGAGCTTACGGGCAGGTTGGGAAAGTTTGGCAAAATCCTTTTACCCTTGCAAAATCTCACAAGGAACCAGATTAGGTTTTTCTTGTCCCCCGTAGAGCTGTGACCACCAGGGTTTGACAGAAGGGATGCAGTGATGGATCCACCATGTTACTAAGGTTGGGTGTGGAGGCATTGATGGTGTTGGGAGACGGTGGGGAACAATTATAGTGTATATTTTATGTGATTCTTAGGTCCAGTTTCTTTTATGAAGACCTCAGGATGGAATTCTTTTTTCAGAATTTGATCTCTGATTATGAAGGAACCAGCCAACAATTCAGATTAAAAAATAAACAACAAAAAAGTCCAAACATTCGTTGGTTATATAGTTGGTTGCCCAGATATGGGGGACAGGCTTTATATTTGTTCATAGTTTTACTTCTCAGCTGGTTACTGCCTTTGGCCATATATGATGTAATTCAGCATTAGCAGCATTGACATTGCCCTGAATTAGTCTCAACATTCCTCCCCACCCGACCATCACCCCTAAAAAAAATAGATTTGAGTTATATTTGTCAGGGTTGCCGTAGACACTTAAAAAAAGACTTCTGCAGTACAAGGAAAGTTCCTAATCATTACAAAAGATGAAACCAATTAAAACAAAACAAGACAAGACCAGAATAAACATATTGTAAGAACAAGGACACTGAGACAAGCTGTGAGAGGAAAAGACAACCTATCAGCATTATCTATGCGTCTTCAAGACGAAGACAACACAGAAATAGTAAAAGACACAGAAGACAAAGTAATAAAAGAGCATGTGAATAAAGGAAAGAAAGATTGAAGCAAGAGAGGGAAGGGGAAGGGCGAAGAAAGGAAAAGAATGAAAGGAAGGAAAGAAAGAAAGAAGGTGTGTGTATGTGTGTGTGTGAGAGAGAGAGAGCTAGAGAGAGATATGTTTTGTGTACCAATATCCTAGACATCCTGTCAAACTCTGCCACTAGATAGGGGTTCAAACATCCATGCTTTTCCATTTTGCCTTATATATATTTTTTAAAAATATATTTTGCCACTCTGGTTTTAATGTAATGTGAAACACCCTGTGTATATTATATGTGGTGTAGCTTGCTTTTTTTAAGAACCGATTGTCATGGTACAATCCTTTTCTAATTTAATATATAAAGCTGAATGTGTGTGTGTGTGTGCATGTGTGGGTGGGTGGGTTGGTTGGTTGGTTGCTTGCTTGCTTGGTTGGTTGGTTATACAAATCTGCATGCCTGAACCGATCCACACCAAATTTGGCACATCAGTTCATTTTCAGCCACAGATGGTCATAGGCCAAATTTCGACCCTGTACCTGGGTCTAAACAAAAATGAAATAATAAATATGACAACGCCTTTAAGCAAGTCCTGTACACACCGATCACACCATGCAAGGGAGATCACCACACAGTCTTTTACCTTTTGTACAAAGAGTACTTTCCCTTGCCTTGCATGACAACAGATAGACCTTAGACAAGGGCAGGTGTTAGTGAAGGGGTCGGGGTTAGGGGTGCTGGGGTTAGTAAAGGGGTAGCAGTGGAGGCTGGCTACAAAAAGGGTAGGGGTAGGTGGGGTAAGAAAAATCTGGGCAGCACCGGGTCCCCTGGCTAGTGTAAGTATGTGTCCTTTCCATGCAAACACTGCATGTTTTGTGTATGTTAATAAACACGGTGTTTTCTTAGGTGAACTTCTTTTCCTTTTGAGCTTAGCTGTTTGAAGCCCTGACTAGAGCATCGAAGTGAACTGTACAGTACTCACCATCTGGAGACGATGGCTTTTAGATCTGCCTCCTCCACAGGGGTCATCTCCAAGTGGATATTGCCAGCTGCCTTCTAGTGGGATTCACACCAGTTGCCCTAAAAGCATTTATCAATAATAATTCCATTTTTTCTGTATTTTGTACTGTCTTAAAGAAAGTGTAAACCCGAAAACTTTAGTCTGATCTTTTTGCAACCTGGGCTGGGTTGCGTAAATGGTGTTCATATGTTAGGGTGTAAAATACATGAGGCAGACAGTCCTTACCCCTGCTCTTATGACTGGACATGCACATACAACCACTTGTGCATCCCATGTTCTTGGCAACTGTCATGGTCCTTGACCCCCATATAGTGAGTCAAACAAGTGAGACATTTGAGTTGTAATACTTTGGCATTTGGAGGAGACTTCTATTGAAACACAAATTTTAAATATCTGGAATATTTTTTGCCTGTGAACAAGAAAGACATCTCTGTTCATGTTTGGTCATATTAGCTTTTATTTTGAATGCCATTGTAGCATATAAATTGTGGATGTTGTTTCAGATGATTGCTGCTAACAGAATCTTATTCAACAAACTTAGTGTCAGTCCTCTCTTGAGTGAAGAAGATGGATTTTTTCTTCAAAGCTTTCAAGACCAAGCAACAGATGAACTAAAAGACCAGCATGCATCTTGGAGGTGCTTTAAAGTTTCAATATTTTGTCGTTGCACCATGGAAAGATCAATGAGATACAAGTCTGTCAAATGTTGTCCATTGGTTGGATTTGCTGCTTTCCTCTATTATCAGCCTGTCCTTAACATTTTTAAAGATTTATTTTAATTTTTATCAGTGCATGTAAACTTGTGAATGGATAATCAGTTTGTTTTTCCTGTTTCCAGGTCACTGTTTGGTCTTCTGATTGTTGTTCTGAGTATGCTGGTGGTGAACACGGCCAGACTCAGTGATTCCTTGGGTTCCTGGTTCCTCCTAGCATTTAACACAGCAGCAGCAGTAACCACTACTGTCATCTTGGCTTGTGTATTAAAAATGGTTTTCTTGAAACAAAAACAGTCACGGTGTGAGACTTTTCTGCAAACTTTGCAGAAGTTCTTGGACATTGCTTCACAGAGCCTGGACACCCTGTCTAGGAGTATTCGCTTTATACAGGAAGCAGAACTAGTGGCCAGAGGATTCACATTGTGAGTGCACAGTTATGTCAAAGATTCTTACTCAGCATGGTGCAAAATTTTCTTGGTGAGCACGTTGTCACTGTACAGCTAATTAACATTTAGCCAAGAGTGAAACTCTGCTGAATATATCTGGATTTCTGAATCTCACAGTTGTCAACACTATTTCCAAATTCTGAAAAGTTGAAAAAAAAAATCAAAAATAAATTGAATGATCTGGTTATTACATAATTGGATCCAACTTTTGAAATCTGCTAGAATACCTGACAACAAATTGTGTAATACATGTGTACATTCAATTTTATTGTGTTTTATCAACAATGATAAGCCCTGTTGACGAGCACACAATTTTTAGATCATGTGAAATTGCTGATATACAGTTCAGAATTTTCATTCTGGAAGAGTTTCACCTATGTTTAACAAGGTTGTTTAAAAGTATCTCATCACTGATGGAAGAAATGTACTCCTGCTATAAATATTTATGTCTGTGCATTATGATAATGGTAGTGTTTGTATGTCAGAACTGCATTGACTTTTTTAATGTGTTAGTCTTTTGCCCCATTCTGCCTGGCTGTTGCAGCGTTGACAAGATGAGCATCAGCAGGGTCCTTGGTGAACACCAGAAGCTGTCTTATGTCCGACAGTGTCCAGACTTGCGACAAGAAGTTTTCTTTACTGCTAAAGCACAGTTTCTGCTTTTCAGGCAGTCGTTCAAACAGCTTGTTGAAAGGTACTTTGCTGCATTCTGTAAAGAAATCATGAATGTAACCAGTCAGGTTGTGTAATATTTTTGTCTTGAACAACTGTTATGTTGACAGAAGTAACTCTATCATAATAATAATTCGGACAACACTGTATTATCAAATGTGGAAATGCAAGATTGTCTGTTTGAGTAGTGAAACAGGGCAAGCTGTCGTAATAAGTCGTACTGCATGACATGAGAAATAGATCGCATATTGCATGTTGTCATGCATGCGGCATTGGCAGATTCAGCACGTAGATCCCTAGGGGCAAACAGGGGGAAAAGTCGGAAAGAGGAGGTGCATAATTATTTATGTGACTTTGTCTGTACTGACCAGTACCTCTTATGGACCAGTATAGATTTTGGGTTGGGCTTCTTTGGCATGCGCCATTAAATATGATTATCCATGAGCTGAAGGCGTTTCATTATTATTAGACATCTACTTACAAAATGAATTATAAACCACAGTGACAAGCTGTTTTGGGGGGATGGGGAGATCGCTCTCTGCCTCTCTGGATCTGCCACTGAGCTGACAACGCATGAATTCTTGAATGTGGTAGAGAGAGATGGTACCATGAATATTGCCCATCAAAAATGAAGAGTGAATTCAGATCATGCTTGTTTAATATTTCATAACCAGTTGCCCAGTCAAAATCGAAGTGGCAGGAGTTACACACTACTGTTCAGAAATCCCATTATCACAATATCCAGAGATAGTACAGATTAACAACACAGACCCTGAGGCAGCTACCAGACTGCAAGAGGCAACCAACAGCTTTTCAGTTGATATTTTGAAAGTATGTTGGTGTTTTTTTTAAAAGTATATTACTGTGATTTGAAAAGTATTTTACTGTTATTTTGCAAGTATGTTATTGTTATATGAAAACTATGTTACTGTTATTTTTAAGATTATTGTTTAATGTTTTTTTTTCTTTTTTAACTTAGTGCTCTGTCATCATGGTTAACCAAATCTTCTGGCTTTTAAATCTTTGTGACAGAGTAAGAATCTTTCCTCGGTTTTGAGATTGACATGAAATTGTAGAGAATGTTCCTTTTTTTGATTTTCCAAAGCTGCAATCTATCATCAGTTATCATTTAAAATAGTACATAACATCACTATTCTTTTCTTCTGATACTCTATTCTTTATGCTTGTGAATCTGCCATTTAGTCAAGTGTGCAATATTTGCATACTTCATTTTGCACACGTCTGAGAACATCTTGGATGGTGGGGGAACCAATCACCCAATTATCTAATACATTCCACTGATGATTTAATTTTTGTTTATTCAGTCCATGCTTGAATTAAGCCGCATACATGTGTCAGAGTTCATTCGGCGACTTGCTGTGTGTTTCCTGGCTGGGAGCACAGATGCGCATGGTGAGACCAATAAAGTGCCTGTCTTATAGCAAATTGTGAAAGGGAATATGCTTTCCTTACAAAACATAAAGTGTAAACTATTCTTTAAAAACGTTGTGAAATAGTTGTGGAAAATAATCAAGACAGTGAAGGATAAGTGGCCAAAAAATAAGCAAGCTTCATTGCTAATTAAATCTTTAAAAGTTAACAGGTCAGCAGAAGACTGAAGAGAATACACTTATCTCTATATAAAAAAAAATTGTATCTTGCTGTCCAATAATTTTATATTTCTGTATCAAATTATCGTACACATCTCTGTCAAACTATTTTTATCCCTGTATTAAGTTATTCCACCTCTTTTGTATGCATTTTTTGCGTGTCTCTCTGAAGGGAACAAATACCCCTTTCCAGTGTGGAAGTCAGTCCTGCAGGCAATGACCTGTGACCTGGAGGCTGGGCAAGCTAAGCTGCAGTCCCTTCTGGACGCCCATCGCCGAGGACCTTTGTCATCAGCATTGTGCGATTTCAAGCCTGTGAGGCAGCAGTCGGCCGAATCACACGATGCCTCAGCTGGCGCCTACCCGGCCATGCATAGTCTTGAACTTCACCTCTTGGCAGCACTTAAGAGGTTAGGGTTGGTGGTGGGGGGTGGGGGGTTGTTTGTTGGGTTTTTTCCTTTGAGTGTTCCCTTTTTATTGCTTAGCCATGTGGATCAATTCTTTATGAGAAATCCCACAAATAACTTTGAAAAATAATTATATATTAACGAAGGTAATATTTTGGGAATGGGTTTCTGCGTGGGTTACAATGAAAAAAAAAGTTTCAAAATAATTTTATTGACTTAGGGATCTTAATGATAATGTGCTAGTAATGACAATGTTGTCAGTGAATTTGAAGAAAGTTTCAACAAAGCATTTCAGAGCAAGTTCAGGCTATAGACGGCGAGCTCTGAGGATTGAATGGAACCGGGCTGATTGATTGAATGTCTGCTACAGGGTCCAGAATGTGGCCAAGGATATGGAGGCGGGACAAGAGCACAGAAAAAGCCATAAAAATCAAGATGTTCCGACGGATGCTCAGATGCCAGAAAAGAACAACAGAAAGGAATGGAGCAGCATGCTCTGCCTGGTACGATCAGAGCTGAACGCTTGCATTGGATGTTGTGAAGAAGCAGCCAAAAGACTTGAAGTGAAAACATCCTCTGACACAGGTCCTTACTGCCTTCCATCTTCATCGTAATTATTTGTCTGGGAGCTATCTTGCACAGTTACACCACTTGAATTTAGCATTTGTTGAAAAATAAGAACGCACCTTACATGTCGCCATGCCATCTTCCTAGCTTATGAAGAAAATGGGTGTGGAGGAAATAACTGTCTATATACTGTCTTATTGACTTTTTTCTGGTGTGGCTTTTTTTTCTAATTACCAGTGGCGCTGTCCTTAAGGCATGTGTGTGCTAGTGTGTGTGTGTATGACTATGAGGTGCTTGCATTTTGCTTAGATGTTTATTTTTTACAGTTCCATTTGTAAGTGCTTAGAGCTCCCACGAGGTTTTAAGCGTCATAAATCCCCATCATTATTATCATATTACCGATTATGAGCTTACATAACTTGCTTCCGTTAAAAGTGGCTTAACTGCTTCCTAACCATTTGGCTGGGTGTGAAGCGTTATTGTTACTTCCTGTCAGTGGTAAGATCTTTTCATGCCTAAGAAATTTTTTGCAGAATTTTTTAATCTATAAACATAATGTAAGAAACACGGTGACAAAGGCTGCAGGTGTCTGATACAGATGATAATACAGTATAAGGTGGTCAGACAACTTTCGTCTTTTCATTCCATCTGCCTCGAAGGGTCTGTGACCCGAAACGTCGCACGTTTGTACTCTTAGCTCTTTTGACCACCTTATGCTGTGTTATCTTCATAACGTAAGAACTATCGTGTTCATACTGTGTTACCTGTCTTTTGTATGGCGCTGTATATCACGTTTTGCTATAGAAACGCCATGCCACTTCTTGGGTGCCCCAAAATCTCAGATTCCCCTCCTTTCCCTTTAAAATAAGTAATGTTTTGTGAATTCATGAGTGGTTTCATTGGAACTATGATATGACTGCAGGTAATGCACTGGTGCCGCTATCAGCACAGCGTTCCGGTACAGGAAACACAGCCTCCGATAAAAAGGTGATCAAATTGTCATCAGATGATGCACCGATTATACTGGACGAAGTGAGTGCTAGTTTACGCCTACTTCTGTTGGAAACCTTTTGTTATCTATTTTCTTGTTTTCCCCCTTTTTGCTTACCCTCTGCTTTCTTAAATGTGGTCTTGAAAGATTTTGATAAGCTCTCAGACTCCCGACGTGGTTACTGTCTGACTTCTTATTAGCTTAGCAGGAGGATGCGTCTCATAGTGCGCTGCTGACCCTCACTTTGTACAGGTCTTCGAGGGGTTTTCAGAAGAACAGGAATCTGGGCCCAAGAAAAGCAACCAGGATTTGTTGTCCACGGAAGAGGTAATTCTGAAAATGCAGACATGTTCATTCCTGAATGAGAACTAATTTTAGATTAAAATCACTGAGGGTGAGAGTCTTCCAACAACGGGGTCTATACACGCACGCACGCATGCACGTGCATGCACGCTCGTGCACACGCACTTACGAACACGGAGGGGAGGGGCGGTTAGAATTTAAAAATGGTCAGCAACAGAATTTTTGTCTGAACCGCTCAGTGTTGAGGAACAATAAGCGAAGTTGGCACACTTTGGGGATAAAATCTCCGATGTAGCCGAGCATGGCGTCTTGTAATGTCGGCATCTTTTGTCGTGGCAGGCGGGGTTGAAGGAGCAGCGGAAGAACGTCAAGATGTGTCTACAAGAGCTGGACGCCATCATTGCCGTGCGCGCGGCCGAACGTGCGCTGCGCGAGCGTGCCGCCCTGGAGAGGATGAGTGCAGGTCAGCAGTCCAGCAGCAATCCCTTCTCCTTGCAGCAGCAGCCGACGGACGTAACGCCGCATGCAGCCGATGGGACGAGCGTGCGCGACAGCTGCGACATGCCGGAGGCTTTCACGGACAGCGGCGGCGGACGAGACGTGAACAACGAGGATGGTGAGGATGATGGTGGTGGTGAAACGTCTCCTGTGTCGTTGGCGACTGTTGCTGAGTTGGGGCAGATGCCAGACGCCGTTGATGTAGAGAACAGATGTGACAACCACACGTCTGCGGTATATCAGAAGGGAGCTGGCCCACTCCGGGAGGAAAGCCAGGCAGAGAGTGACGTCAGCCACCCGACGTTCGAAAGCGTTCATGGCGAATTTGCCGAAAAAGGCTCGGACATGTGTTCATCTTGTACCAGCAGTCGACTTGTCTTCCGCTCAGCCTCATTTTCGTCTTCCGTCGAAGACGAGGGCTTCCGCCAGCAAGAGCTAGAGGCTGGCATGCAAGGAATGGGGCCTGAGCCAAATGACGTTGTGACTACATTTTCCTCGGACGACCTGGCTGAGGTCAGGGCCAGCGACGAAGGAGACTGGTGCAGGGACAGCACGGCAGCGCCCTCTAGCCGGGAGCCCGAAACCATCGGGGAGTACTTGTCCCTGCCGGGGGCTCCCTCCCCATTCGCTTCAGGCCTCGCTGCCATGGTCGCGTCGCGCGCGAGAACTCTGCAACGTAGCGTGGAAACTTTCGGGGACTCCTCATCCTCAGATGAGATCAGCGAGGATGACAACGATGGCGACGGGGAGTTAGGGTCCTGATTGCTAAGCTCCTCTCGCAACTAGTTATGAGGAAGTAATTCATCAAAGCAGAAGACTGTGTTCCGGGAGTGGCGACGAGGTGAAACCAAGAAACTAATGCAAGGGAAATTCTGGACAAGGCAAGGTTTCCCGGCATTGGTCTTCGTTAGGACTTTTACGAAACTAGGAAAAGAAGACCGTGAAATGAAAATTACGTCCATAGCGCAACAGGAAAAGGGAAAGACCAAACACGAGAGATGTTGGACGGACGGACGGACGGACGGACGTACAGAGGCTGAAGGTCTCGAGCGGTCACACGGAGACACAGAAGCTTACCGCCGTCCACGAAAATAATGGTTCCTTTTGGCTGGCCAGATGCAGAGAAAGGAAGGAGGGAAGAACGAAGCAAACAAAAAAGACGAACAAACGAGTGAACCAACAGTGAACGTATTAAGAGAAGTTTTCATGCAGCATTGTCTCTCCCGCCCCCCCCCCCCCCCCCCCCCCCCCACCCCCCCCCCCCCCCCCCCCCCCCGCCAGCAGAGAAAGGAAATGTGGGATAGAGGTCGGCCGGGAAGCGGAAGCCTTGCAGATAGGATCTGCTGTGACTTAACAGCTTCACAGCTTCGGGCGAGGTTTGATACACCTTGGTAAAACCCTAGCTGCACATGCAGGAACTGAATCAAGCATTCTAACCTGTCGTTAGCGGTGCAATACTTTACCGATGTGGAGCCGTATTCATAGCCGATGGTTAAGCCTAAACCGATCCCGAACACGTGACACACGTTATCTATAAAGGTCGCTAATCGATAGTTTGTCACGAGATCGGTTTAGCGGCCATGAATACAGCTCATGTACGCTTATCCATAGCATCGAGCTAGCGGCATCTCTCTGTGTGCATTGCCATGGGCGTAAGTCTGTCCCGAAGCGGCCCTATGGAGACACGAACTTACTCGCTTGTCGCACCCCAAGAAAATAGTTTACCTGCTGATATCTTGTCGCAGCTCGGGCGAAAATGGGCGGCAGTTCTAGAGCGAGAGGGGGTGTACTTCGTGACATGGGGGATGTACGTTCTACCAGGTGTAAACATACAAAATATTGACTAGTGTTAGGAGGAAATCCACTGGTCTGCTGCTGCAATAGAATAATGAATGAGTTCTGCTTATCTTTTTTGGAAGCGTGGAGTATGGTTTTTTGTTTTAGGGTTGGTTTTTTGGGGGGTGCAATTTGTTGTTCCTGACAGTAAATCGCTTGAATTTATTCTCAAACCATTGACAGTTTTGTTCTTCCTTCCTTCCTTCTCTTTCTCTGGCTTTCCTCAAAACGTCAGTAGTTGGCCAAAAGCAAACAGTGTGACAACTGGATTCAGCCTGTTTGCCGATATTTAAAGAAACTCGATCACCCGTTTGCTGTATTGCGTTGCTGTATGGATTTCTTGCCTTACTACCATCGTGTGCAAAAAACGTGCCGATGTAAGGAATATTTCTCCGTGCGCCGAATCCAATTAGGGAAACCCCCGATGGCAGTCACCAGTCACCATCCACCTTTGACGGCTTCACCCCAGGCATGGGTCTTTCAGCGTTCGCGCAGTGGGGCCTTGCAAAATGGTGAGCGTGACAATGCGTCAACACGTTTCTTGCAGAGGGTTAGCACGCCACAGAACTAACAAGGTTCTTAGGGATGCCGAAGACTAACGTGACTGCGCTAACAGTTTTCTGACAATTTTAGCACGGCACTGCGCTGACAGGTTTCTGACAATTTTAGCACGACACTGCGCTGACAGTTTTCTGACAATTTTAGCACGACACTGCGCTGACAGTTTTCTGACAATTTTAGCACGACACTGCGCTGACAGTTTTCTGACAATTTTAGCACCGCACTGCGCTGACAGTTTTCTGACAATTTTAGCACGACACTGCGCTGACAGGATTCTGACAATTTTAGCACGACACTGCGCTGACAGGATTCTGACAATTTTAGCACGACACTGCGCTGACAGTTTTCTGACAATTTTAGCACCGCACTGCGCTGACAGTTTTCTGACAATTTTAGCACGACACTGCGCTGACAGGTTTCTTGCAAAAGGTTAGCAGGACACTGTGCTAACAGGCTAATCGTCCGGACTTCACCGATGGTCAAGACTAGTCTTGAACAATATAGTCATTCAAAAGTTAAAGCCGTAAAACTGAAATAAAGCAAGAAAGGTTGTGTCCCCTTCCTATCCCTTCTACTCGCACTGTGGACTTCCGGTACATGTGGCCATGAACTGATAATTTAACTGGGTTTAAAGAACTAGTCTTTTATATTATATGCGTTATATGCATAGGTTCGTGCAAACTTTCATGTATATAAGCATGTATGTAAAAACAAATATATATGCATGTATGTATATATGTATACCTATATATATATATACCTGTGTTTATATATAAACACCTGCATCAAATGAATGTTAATGGTGTTATTCATGTATCAAGGTATGTTTGGTATGTATTGTTATTCCTGCATATTCAATAAAATTATTGTCCCTTGAATACATACACGTCTTGGTTATGAATTATGTGTGTCTACAAATGTATTTATTATGTATACATTATATATTTGTGTGTTGTGAAAAACTCTTAAAAGTTAATGCGTACTGAAAAACTGAAAGGAAACAACAGTTCAATTTTTGTCATCCTTCGCTCTTCCCATCTCTTTGTATAGTGTTGGCCCGTCTTTGCTGATAACTAACTCGAGACAGCCTTTAAAAGCTTCACGGCAGACGCACAGTGTCATTATAGTTCCCGTCTCGGAGTTGGAGAAAGCACGAGAGTACAGATGAAAAATTTCCACGAACGTGTTATTCATTTCATTCATTTTCTTTGTCACCGCCCCTCGCCCCATCAAACACGCCCCTTCTTCAAGACAAACAGTTAATTAGGGATCAGGGCGTAATTTTTATTTCAGTAATTGGTAGGACTGCCTTGTGTTTGCTAATTGTGCGCAGTCTGAAAACATCACATCGATAGATTAAATCGTGTGCTTGCTTTGCCTGTTTAAAAAATGCAGTTATCAGTTAGTGGTTCTATGGGTTTCTTGGCCACCAGTCCCGGATAGTTTTCTAATTCTTAGGAACTCCAAGAAACTCCCAACACTTTTATTAGATCGATATTTGTTTGTTTGTTCGTTTATCAAAAACGTTTCCAAATGTCTCACTTTAAAAGGTGTGGGGGAAGGGACGAAGGGGAGTTGTTTTTATTTTAAAATACGTTTGACGTAGTGCATTTCTTTTCGTGTTCGCTGTGTAACTTGCATGTGATATGTTACTTTGTGGGTGGGTGGAGAAAGATGATGTTGGACTGCACGAAAAT
>SMGT01000506.1:10255-66174 GCA_004794575.1 Lanistes nyassanus | reverse complement strand
TAAACTTGCGCAGTGTTTAAGGAGAGGTGAAACTGAAAGTGAAACCCTGGGCTGGGCGTTGTGTTTCGCAAGCAGGACGGAGGGCGAGAGAGAAGAATGGACCGCAAGGTAAACAAGGGAAACTGGAACATCTCACGCACCACCTGCTTTATCATCCTGATTGGCTGTTGACGTCTTCGACGCGGCGTCAACGGCTGTGGGTCTGTGTTGATCCACTTTAGTCGACCGCGAAAAACAAGAACGGTTGGACACGTGACCCTCGGTGGTGATGGTGGACCGTTGGACGTTGATAAGGCGGCACTTCTGACAGACAGGACGCCATCATAAATACGGAAATAACGTGTGACGCACGTGCGGGGAGCAGGCGGGTAGAACCGTGCGACAGTTGTTCGATCAGCGCGCTTAATGCGGGCCTACGAAGTCTTGGTCAGCAAACAGAAAAAAGCAGACAATAGTCCATATAGTCCCTGCGTTCTCGCAGAGACAAAGACAACGCTAGACAAACGTTTGCAAATTATTGTCTGTTTTACGTAATCTGCGAGAAGCAAGAGATTTCATGTTAAAACGGCAGGACAGTCAGTCTATCAACCCCACTCGATCGTTGCTGTGTGGCCAGTGGTTATCGTAGAGAGGGATTTTTTCTCCTCCGCGATAACAGTGTTTATTTCGCCGACGTCAGAAAGACTGCAAACCAATTTTTTTGTTTAAAAAAGGTAAAGGTTGCAAGGTGAAGCGGGTTTCTTCCAGCAAGAAAGCGCCGTTTCCACACAAGAGGAAGAGTACACACTCTGCACAAAGGGAAGCGTCACCTCAAGGCCACGAGGAATTAGCTCTCCTGTTTTATTGGGCCGCTGTGGGTTAGAAAACAAGGTTGATTAAAAAGAGGCTGGGGTGGGTGTGTGGGAAGGGTTGGATGCAAGACTAAGTATCTCGCAAAAGTTTCCTCGTCAACGAGGGCCGCCGTGCAAGTGCATCACGTGGTGAGAATCTAATCTCTTCGACTATCCTGTCCTTGAACCTTCTGCAGCTGGACAAAAACTTGGGCATTTGCCTAATATGTTGCATAAGGAGACTGAAACGCCATTCCCCTGTCCTCTTCTTCCACACCTATCCCGCAGCTGTCACCACTCTCCACCCCCACCCCCCCACCTCTGCCGGCCTGAAACCGGAAACTAACTTACCGCAGACCCTTCCGTCCCTCTGACGTGATTATATTACGTAAACCTCAAGCAAAAAGCCCGAATACTTGGGAATGGGGCTGCACAAGCGTTTGTGTCTGTTATTAGGGCGTAAGTACGGTCGGTGGAAACACCCGTTTGTTCAGAGTTTTGTGCGAACACCTTTGCGTGTAGAGAAATGAACCCTCGTTGGGCACTGCCTTCACTTCATTTTTCCTCTTTCGCCTTCAGACTGCTGTAAAGTTTTTTTTATGTATTCGATATTGCATTCGCTTTGCAAATGTACGTTTTCGTAAATGTATGCTTTGTCGAAGCTAAAAGGCCCCCACCCCCTAGGGCTTGTAGATAAATGTTCAAATGTTCATTTGTGTTCATTGTGTGAATTGTGCACAGATTATCGTGTAAAACAATGGGGTAACGAGAGAGAGAGGAAAAAAGAGGCTTTACCAAAGTGTTCCCGTACCTCCAAAAAGGAAAAGAAAATTAGCAATCTAGAAACTTGCCGAGAGAAATGGAAAAGTTAAAGGGCAGCAAGCTGGCAGTTTTTCGTTCTACTGATTTTAGCGTGGTGATAGGAGGACTCATAGGAGGGAGGCCTAAGATGGAAAAGACTGACAAGGAATCTAAAACTTTCATGTTTATTTTATGATGGCTGCTGAATTTTAAGAAAAGATGCCTAATGTCGGTGGTGTGCGAACTAGCAACTGAACGAGAGAGGACGACATTGTATTTTATTGTTTGGGGTACGGGATCGGTTCAAAACTATCGGGATTCCTAATGTCAACGGCTTCTTCTGTGTTGTTCTCCCGGCCTTTCTTTCCGGTCCTTAAGATGTCCAAAACAAAGCCGAGCAACCCTGTGAAGTTTCCACGTCGTTTGCAATAAACTGGCTCAGTTGAACTGGGAAAAGCAACCACTTCGATTTCGCGTGCTAGCGCTCCTGTTTTAAAAGTTTGCCTTTACAATTTTTTTCTGCCTTTGTCACAGAATTGAAAAAGCAGAGCAATTTAACCTAGTCGATTAAGTGTACAGGCACTTACCCTTCGTTGCGTAGGTGGGAAAGTGGAAAAGGCGAATCTGCTAAATAATTATACTCTTTGTAGCATCGGCCCCCGGAGTATAGGCGAGCATTAGCTGTTTGCTGGATGTTGAGGTACTGCGAGGGATGTGTACAGCTGCAAGACTTTTCCGAGCCAACGAAAAGTCTTTGCTGGGCTTTCGACATCGCTTGCAGCGCCTCAACTTCTTGAGCCAACTTGTACTTCCTTTGGTCTGAAATTTAAAGTATAAATGACACGAGTTACAGCAAGCTTTCTTGTTCTGCTTTTCCTTTCACTGTGCAGAAATTTGCACTTACCAAAGACGGAACGCTATATCGCGTAAGTGCAGATTTTCCCCCAGAAGATGGATACGTTAGCCCTCCGTCTTTGCCTGAATGTCCATTTGTGCGCATTGTTTTGAAGAGTGTTGGAACTCGTACTGACCCTTAAGGTTCAAAGCATAAACAGCGTTCAAAGAAACCTTATTTTCCCTCTTCCTGCGCGTGGCACAGTGTCGTGCGACAAAACCGTTTTGGTAGATCTGTCAGAACCTCTTTGAAGTTGAACGCCTATCGGAACTCGGCATCTTAACGCAGATTAAAGATAGGGCAGGTTTCTAGCACCCGGGCATCGCATTCCGCAGCAGCCGCCCTACCCTTCTTCTATGGATACCACCCAGCCCCCCACCCACGCACCTAAACGCCTCAGAGGTGATTTATGGATCTCGGTCCCTGCTGTATCTGTGTTTCTCAAGACACAGCGTGTTCCCGCGATCAAGTTCAAGGACAGAACGTTTCAGAGAGCTCTTTAATTTTTGTTGAAACCACGGGATGTCTTGGGAGGACTGCTGTAATGATTTCTTACAAGCTCGAACGCCCTGCTGATTCGAACTGAGAGGAGGTCACATGCTAAAAGAAACACGTTTTGCATAAGAGAGAAAGTACTGAAAGACAATAGCATCAGACAGCGGCCCGGGTTGTTTGCGGAGGAAATTAAATTTTAAAAGCATCAAACAGGGCTTCTCTCGAAAATTTGTTTTAAAGTACTGTTTTACGTCCGCCATTAAATAATTAATTAAGGAAAATAGTGATCCAGAGTTTATTCTCTTCACCTAAGAGAAGTGCTTAAGAAGGGGGAAAAAGAGAGAAAAACAAAAAAGGGAAAGGAAAAATGGGAAGATGAGATAAAAGACCAGAAAAGCCAGGAAAGAACTTAAAAAGGGCAAGACTAAAAATCCCAGGGAGAAACTACTTCCATCCCAAGAAAATAACAACCACGTGTTACTCAACGTCCATGAAATGAGGACTTAGCAGTTTCTCACATTTCAGACAAAGTATCGTTAGAGCACAATCTTTATTGCTGTGGTACGTTAGAGTTCTTGATATTTCTCCTCTCTATCCCCCCCATCTCTCTCTCTCTCTCTTCGTTCTCTTCTTTTCCACAGCACCAAAGCGACCAAAATGTACTAATGATGCAAATACAGTTTAGTTTTGTCCGTTATAATAATAAATTATCGAAGATTCTCATGTTCATGAAGTTTAAACATGTCAGGAAATGTGAGCAAATAACAGACTTTTCATGCATGCATCAGGTCGATTTGAAAGTACCGTACATCCGAACTTATGGCATTGAAATTCTGCCAGAATTGAGAATTCGGTTAGTATTACTATCAGGCAGTAATATGGTGAGATAAGAACAAGTTGCAAGGATATACCACTCGTTGGAGTTTTCATCACGACACAATCGGAGCGTTTAACCTTAGTACGTTCTAAACATCCTCGGCTATTTCAGCAGAACGAAGACCAGAGAGAGTGAAAGAGCGAGGGAGACTTCATTTGTAAGTAGTAATACTATTTTAAGTTAAAAAATGTTAGTGAAGCTTGTTCTGCAGTTCTTTAATGCGTCTTTCTCCGCCCGTTTCCATACTAATTACAAGCAAGCAGCCAACCAGCAACAAGACGTCAGGGACTTATGTCCAGACTGCAGGCTGATGGAACTGACCAGAGGTTTTTCTTTCTAAACGACAACGCGGTGTTGTTAACAGAAGGCTTGGACAGGATTTCCGTTTTTGCCACATGATCATTTCATGCATTCATGGCCAAATCTTGCTTGGACTAAGTCAACCCTGTCAATGCTTTGCGAGCCGCTCATTACGAGCCATTAGGACCTGATTACCACGGCTTGAAAGTGGGAGAGGGGTAAAAGGGGAGGTGAAAGAGGATAGAACAGATACCTTGAGTCACTCCCCCATCACGCAAACCAGATAGTTGAATGGAAGGAGGAGGGAATATAAGTGAGTAGATCTATGGGAAAGAAAGAGATCTAGTCAAAACACATTAAGTGTGTATTGTTTCAGCGTATTAATAGTGTGATAGTTCTCATCATTGTCTTTTGCGGTGACAAAGTGCTGCTAAAACAGTTAAATGTAGAATAAAGGATACAGCCTGTAAGCAAATGGCCATTAACAATTGTGTAATAACAAAGAGAACTTGCCCAAGCGAGACAGGAAGTCAACGTTTCAAGGCATTGCCGCTTCTTCAGGAAGACACAAACATATAACAAACAACGAACTCGGAACGAACTCAAAGATTACAAAGAGTTCTTCGAAGATCTTGTTAGCCCGGCCATGCATACTGCTCAATTTCGACCACTAGAAGGAAACCTCGTTTTCTGTGTGTGGCAGGCTGTAATGGCGTTCCATATGTTTGCTCAGTTCCAGTAAGCGGATCAGCAGGACAGATCGCAGGATTCCGCAGGTGATGTCATTCAATTCACAGGCACAAAGCGGTAAATCTGTCACTGATCCCCAGCCAGCTGCAGCCTTCTGGTTTTCTTGGGAAGCCTTGCTGAAAGAGAGAGCACCTGTCTCCTGGTGTGTCGCGAATAAATCTTTCAATCGAATGTCTAGCAAGCGCTGCGCAGAAGCTTATGTTTCTGTCAAGAATAGATTTCCTTCCTTCTTTCTCTCCTTCTCTCCTCTATCTCTTTCTTTCTTTTCGTTCTTTACCATGGGATTAAATGAGATAAAAGGGCCATGCAAAACCGGAATTTTGAGTAATGCGTTCTGCTGCATGTTCTGTTACAGATGTTAATGGGTGACATGATGATGCACTATTCAAGATTTGGTGACGCGTTGTTGAACATTCCACGGGACACACATGATTGTGCGATAGGACGAAAGATTTGAGACCCGACACATAATTTTGCGACAAACAAAAGATTTGAGACGCGACCCAATTTTGTGACAGAGCAAAACATTTGAGACTCGACACATAATTTGCGAAAGGAAAAATATTTGAGAAACTACACATGATTTTGCGAAAGGAAAAATATTTGAGAAACTACACATGATTTTGCGAGAGGACAAAGATTTCAGACGCGACACATAATTTCGGGACACGACACAAGATTTCGTGACAGGACAATGTTTTGATGATTTCGGGACACAAGATCTCGCCACACGACAAATTTCAGGACACAGAGAAAGTTTTTTTTTCTTTAGCACATACACTATTGCAGATTTTGTGACACGCTGTTAAAGATTTTATGGCAGATGGCCTATAACGCAAACAAGAGTCCTTGCAATCTGCACAGCGAAATAACGAAGTTCCTCAATTTGTCAACACACTGATGAATGATGTGACCGAATGTCTGACAGGCGCTGCAGCCCCGTGGGTTAATAGCGCAGGACGGCAAAGATGTATCGTCCACATTATGGTGCGGCGCAGAAGTAAGTGGAACCACAAGCCAAAGAGACAAGCGTTCGTGTTGAGTTTATTTTGTTTTTGAGAAAAAGAAAAAGTAAGAAAAAAAGGTAGAGAGAAGGAGAAAGGAAAGCGAGAAGGAAAAATTAAACGGAAAGGAAGGAGTGAGGAAAGGTGGAAGGAAAGAAAGAATGGATAGACGGAAGGAAGAATACAGAAGAAAGGAAAATAGGTAGGACATAATCAGGCTGGTGGCGTATACTTAATGGCGGATTAAAATATTTGAAACAAAATTTTTAAGATATAAATTAAGGGTGCTTAAATTTGCAATGTCTAGAAACTGACCTACACCACAGATCGCAAACAAACAAACAAACAAACATTTAAACATCGACTTGTGTGGTACCTGTAGCCTGTATATCTGCTTCTCTCCTATACCATTTATAAAATATAAAAATTCAAGAGAGGGGAAACATTTTTTCTCGTCACAAATATTGCGATTGTGTAGAGAGGTACGCAGGTTGAGCCGCTAACAGAAGTTTGAGGAATTTCAGGCCTTACAAGGGTTGTCACAGCAGAAGGAAATGTTTAGCCGTGTTTGGGTATATTTCACGCTGCATATCGATCCTCATAACGCCTCAGCTTCCGGTAAGCGGCTGAGATAAAGCGATGCTACCGTCGATGGGGCTCGCCTTGTCACAATGGTTGTAGCAGTGTTTGTCGTTCTACATAGCCTCACGGCTGTAGGCTGGAGGAGCAGTAGAACATCCCATATCTTCTATGCGCAGAACTGCGCAAGTATTTCCGAGGATGAGATACTAACAGGATGGGGAACACCTGGGGACAGGTACAGAGACAGGCTCATTACCTGGAAGACTCTTGTAGGCAGTCTATGCTCCAGGAGAGATACAAGGCAACGACGACGACGACGACGACGACGACGATGATGATGATGATGATGATGATGATGATGATGATGATGATGATGATGATGATGATGATGATGAGTGGGCCCACAGACCACTCTGATGTTACAGACATTAATGGGTGACATGATGATGCACTATTCAAGATTGAATACCTCTTTTCCTTCCTTCCTTTATTATCTTTCTTCCCTCCTTCCTTCCAAGAAAACTAAATTCCAGTCAACATTTAATGGCTGTATACGTTTGTTAAAAAAAAAATGGTATCGTTAAGTCCGTTCGCGGCGGCTGGGACTAAAAATAAACAGAGAGTATCCAGTCCTTCCTGCTCACTTTGGTTAAAACGAAATTCGATCGCTGCTATCGGCCTGTTCCAGAGTCACTGGGCCTCTTGTTCTCCAGAGAAGAATTTGAGTTATCTGTATTCCGGGGCGCGCTTCCTTCTCAGCTGCTGCTAAGACAGAACAGGTGGTGCCAGGCCGTTTGTGGGCGCTGTGACAGCGGTCCGTAAATGGAAAAGTTGATCAACTTCCCCAAAAACCACTGTACGTACGGCCGTGCGACTTGATGAGGTTAATGCTAGACTGCTTAACTCGTAAGCTGTCTGGTGACCCTGTACAATCGATCACATGACACGGGTTGGTCTGTCTGCTTCTTCCTTCCTTCCTTCCTTCCTTCCTTCCTTCCTTCCTTCCTTTCTTTCTTTTATTTTGCTAGTTCGTCATACAAACGAACAAATACAAGGGACAAGTACCGCAAGTACACCTACATATTACACATTTATGAGATACTCACACTCACTCACACACTCGCTCGCTCCCTCACATGCACCGTACACACGCACACACGAACGCTCATATTCGTGATGTGAAGCATGCACGGATGTTCACAAACACACAGGTTCACGAACGCGCGCTTACTTGCAAATCTCTGTCACGCACCTTTTTTAGTCAAAGGTTGTGTTGCAATAATAGTTGACCTCATATTTTACTTCCAGAAATAGCAACACCAATTTTTCTTCACCTTTAAAATCGACGTCTAATGGTGGAACAGAACTCTAAGGTCGTCTGTTCAAAAGAACAGTAACTTATCTCCAAGTAACGATTGCGAGCGGTCGTCTTACAGTTAACCATTGTTGCCCGCAGAAAACAACGTCCTTGCGTTTCTCATTATAAAGAAAGATGCAGCATTGTGAGCCGAATTTCCTCAAGGAAGCAATTAAATCTAGATTTGCTGAAGTGCCTAATGACCTATCAGATCTCTTAGTATGACGAGGAGTTGCCTCAAGGTTTCGGCAAACAGAATATTTGCCCCAAACAAGAAATTCACTAAACTCTGCTTTCTAACTGAAATACTAAAAGTTTGTTGTTGCCCAAGGCTTTGGGATTCCTTCCAACCACACCGCATCTTCTTGCACCTGATAACTGGACGATGGTCGATGACCTCAGGCTTAAACACAGAAAGGGTTGATGAGAGTGAGACTACAGTTAGCCTCGTCTTTGAGAAGAAGTATAAGAACCATTAATTAGCACTGAATTAGACTTTGATGAGAAAGTGCCAGGGCTTTTTATCACAAAAGGACTAATCAGACCCCCACCTGTAAAAAGACAGTAGATGAGTCCAAGCAGGTAAAAGGCAAACAACAACCTGCGCGGGTGCCAAACGAATCAATTCAGATCCCATTACACATTTCGCATTTCATGTGCTATAAATACATGCACGTAAGAAAGTAGCTACATCGACCAGCCTATTGCTAACCTTTCCCTACATAATACTGATTTAACTCGACCAAAGGCACTAGGACAGAACTAACAAACTTCTTGCTACGAAATTACAATGTATTTTCATTTTTTTAAATCGGATCAAATATGTTTCGCGCACACAAAGATTTTTTCTATAGTCTCTCGTTCTGCGAGCGCTCTTTCTGTGAGGAGAAAATATTGGTCGATCAAAATCGAATGGTACCTGTTGCGGAGGACGGGTTGTTCTTTACCGATGAAATCATCTGCATGAATCATACTGGGCTGATATGGTTCGACAAAGGCGAGTAGAAGCAGTGATAAAGAACAAGTCCTGCCATCTTCCAACACAGCAGTTCGTTCACCCAACTTCCTGTTTATTATTTCTTGACCACAAGAGTTTGATCCAGTTTGTCACTTAATCACCTCATATACGAAGCATATACTTTGGTCCTGGTGGTGTCGCTAACACACTCAAAACATCGGCAGACATTTGAAAATCTCCATATGGTATGTCCCACCCCCTTCCTCAAAACAAAAACAAATAAACTTAACAATGAGGATGAAAAGAGCTGGTTGGAACGATGGCTGTTAGTAGTTTGTTGCTGTCAAAACGACTTCTAAATTTCATTTCTAAAATGACTTACTTCTCGACACTTGAACTTCTTCAGTTTCGTAAAGGTTTGACGATCCACACCCCCACCCCTACCCCGATACAGCAGGCTGACAGTGTACAGTTTTACATGGTGTCCTCTGGCGAATTTCCTCAAAACTTGGGCATAAACGTACATAGCCGGCGTTCAGTATGAAGTATTCTTAGTTGGGGAGTAAGAATTAATTTTACTTGTAATTATCATTAAACTATTCCCCACTTTCAGGCCTGTACAGCATTTTGTGAAAGTAGATCATATTTCAAAAGTGTCGTCCTAACTGTATCTGAGCTGAAACGAAGTTAACCCATACAGCGACAACATAGATTAAGCAGGAAGCGCAAGTGATGTTCACGAAGAACCGTTTATTTTCGAGTCCAGCTTCCCGATAGCCATGGGGTTAAAGGAAGGGCTATAAACGTGTCCTCAAAGAGTGCAACACGTCTGGTCGGCTAGAAATTATTACAGCCATGCCGACCCTACATTTGGAGTGGATTCCAAAATTATTGCGCCGTGGGAACGAGGGTAGCTGACAGCAAGGGCTGTCATTTTGCAGGAAATCTACCGCCAGCAGTGATCTGGTTTGGCGTGGTAAAGACAGGGATCTCGCGAGTTTCTTCGAGGAGTGGTGGGTGGTGAGGGAACGGAAAAGCCTTGATAGGAGCGTGGTACAGAGCTGAGGTCTTCTGACGGTGTAGTTTGAGATCGTTCGCCTGCCTTAGTTTTAAGGTGCCTGTCCCCGATTTTTCTGTCTTAATGACTAAGCTCCACAGACAGTCTGGGAACGAGTTCTAAAGTGCGCATGTATAAGAAGACCAGCCACAGGCGTGTGCACGGGTCAATGGGAAAGGCGAGCCGTGAGGTTAGAAATACTGATGTCCGCTATTTCACAGAGGTGGTCAGTAACCTAGTGCGAACACATTCGTCACCGATACAGAAAGTCGTGTGTTAGGATCCTGTTTCACACGTACATTTTTTCACCTGTCACCTGTTTACTAGACTGGCTGTTGGATGTTCCTCAGGATATTCACTTTTCGTTCCTCTGCTTCTTTCCCCCAGCGTCCTTAATCACCCCGCCCCCTCCTAACGAAGTCAGATGTCTTGTTTAGCTGATTTATAGCTGATAGAGATAAGTCTGTGTAGATGACTGAGATAAATCTTTGTGGCTGACTGAGATAAATCTTTGAAGCTGACTGAGATAAATCTTTGTAGCTGACTGAGATAAGTTTTTGAAGCTGACTGAGATAAGTCTTTATAGCTGACTGAGATAAGTCTTTGTAGCTGACTGAGATAAGTCTTTGTAGCTGACCGAGATAAGTCTTTGAAGCTGACTGAGATAAGTCTTTGCACCTTACTCAGATAAGTCTTTGAAGCTGACTGAGATAAATCTTTGCAGCTGACTGAGATAAGTCTTTGTAGCTGACTAAGATAAGTCTTTGAAGCTGACTGAGATAAGTCTTTGTAACTGAGATAAGTCTTTGTAGCCCACTGAGATATATCTTTATAGCTGACTGAGATAAGTCTTTGAAGCTGACTGAGATAAATCTTTGTACCTGACTGAGATAAGATTTGTAACTGACTGAGATAAGTCTTTATAGCCCACTGAGATAAATCTTTATAGCTGACTGAGATAAGTCTTTTTAACTGACTGAGTTAAGTCTTTATAGCCCACTGAGATAAGTCTTTGCAGCTGACTGAGATAAATCTTTGTAACTGACTGAGATAAGTCTTTGTATCTAACATGATCCACCTTCTGTATCTACGGAGTCATTTACCTGCCATTGTTTTCCTGCAAATCCCTGACAAGTAATAAACACGTGACGTCTAAAAACAGTCTTGTTGACGCCGTTCGCACACGGCATTACGTGAAAAGTTGCCTACATGCAAAACCGGACAGATGGCGCTGTCATTGTTTTTTGTTGTTTTGTTGTTGTTGTTGTTGTTTTTGCAGGAGTGGGAGGTGTAGAAAGAGTTAGGTAGACGAATGAAACACGATATCTATGCAAGAATGAGAAAAAGAAGAGAAACTCCACTCGTAACTTTGTCTTTTATTCATCGAGGACGTCATGTTTTCGGCGATCACCGGAGAAAATAATAATAGAAATATTTCTGAGCAGGTGAACGTTTCTAATTTATTGTTGTCAAACTACTGTGGACGTTCCTCGAAAAAACTCACTGTACAAAAGAGAAATTGTCAGCCACATGCCATCTATTGCAATATTGCAATAATACAATTTGCAATTTTAGATGGTTGACGATGGCTTCACGGATTACTATTGCAATGAAAATTAATGTTAAAATACATATTCATTCATTCATTCATTCATTCATTCATTCATTCATTCATTCATTCATTCATTCATTCATTCATTCATTCATTGTCTGCCATCGGGAAACTCTGATTACATTAGAGTTTTAAGAAAATGGTAACAAAGTGGGAATCAAATGCACAATGAATGCTAATATTTAAAATACTTTAGCTATAATGTATTTTTATGTTTAATATTCTATTTTATTGTTATATAGCTTTAATTTAAAACTATTGGTCAGTCTGCCTGCAGTTTTCATTACTCCACTGCCCGCTAAAAGGCCTGCTGATAAAACCATTGCTAGGTGGACTAAGAAGGTCAACCCTTTCTAGACATCAGAATCATCTTTGGCTGTGTTGTAAATCTCGTGCAGAGTCTCAAATCTCGGATGATAGGAGCTTGATTTTCTTGCACGTTTCTGCTCAGGTAATCTAAATTTGCCGAGGCAGAGAAAAGGTCATCAAACACTCGCCTCCGGCAAAAATAAAGCAACTCGGTTATTTGAACAACCCTAATCATTTCAGCTCTAGCTTCAGTTACTTCCATTCCAGCGTAATATTTGGCAATGGTGGAGAACCTGTTCAGAGCCAATACTCATCTCTTAAACTCAGCTGTCGAGAGGTCGTGCAAGAGTCATCTGGAGACAAAAACACTTGCAGACCGCAAGTTTCAGGGTTGTCACCTTTTGCAGACTGAGATAGACGAAAGCAAAAGATAAATAAATATTGCTTCCATCGGACTTAGAGACATTTGCAGGTAATGATTGCTAGGACAAACCGACCACCTGATCAACACAGAAAATAATGCAGCCAATGAAAGTTACAAGCCTGCGAAGAGTGATTAACTTCATTACAACATAAACTGAGAGAGAATACATTTCTTCAAAAGAACGTAAACTATCACCCTAAAGTGGGGAAATGTTCTCTCTAGCTCTGGAGCCCGTTACTTATGTTCGCTCAAGCTCTGGAGCCCGTTACTCATGTTCGCTCTAGCTCTGGAGCCCGTTACTCATGTTCGCTCTAGCTCTGGAGCCTGTTACTCATGTTCGCTCTAGCTCTGGAGCCCGTTACTCATGTTCGCTCTAGCTCTGGAGCCCGTGACTCATGTTCGCTCTAGCTCTGGAGCCTGTCACTCAATGATGAGTCTCTGACTGTCGCCTGGGTTGTACCAACCTTTGTATCTTCTCTGCTTAAGTACATGTACAAGTAAAAAAAATTGATAAATAGGGCGAACACGCTTTATGAATACTTTCATGTGTAGAATAAAAAGGACGAACAAGGCTGAGGTCCCATCCGCAACCCACATATTTGTTGGGAAGGACAATCAGATTACAGCCTGGCACGACACCATCGTCAGCAGGAGAACAAGAAGTAACACAAGAGCGTCATTGGCATTTCTCGTCGTCTCTGGTGTCTGCCGCGCTTCCAACTGGGTAAACACAGAGACAGGTTCTCTCCCCTGTCCAGCGGATTCTCTGGCGCCAATGAGGATGGTCAATACTAAGTCTCCTTCAAAAGAAGAGGACACGACTAAGTAGGTGAAAGACGTGCCCGTATTTTTTCTTTAACTTCCGAACAGTCCCCTGCAGCATTTAATTAAACTCCCCTGTATGTCTACCGAAAGGACCCAAGACCCAACATTACGATGCGGTTAGGTACCGTCCACTTAAGTCCCTTTGATTTCTCCGTATTTAGGGCTGGGGAGTCGTGCACGACCGACACGCTATTCTCATTCAAACTGACGTTGATTAAGGCGTAGGAGACAGTGAATGATACATATTTGACCATAATAGGCTAGCTGGACTAATGGACTAATGGACAATGGACAATGGACTAATTCTGTTATCTGACATCGATTTGGAGAGACTGCAAATATAAAATGAAACAAATGACTGCTGCTTGGAGAAGAAACGTGAGGAAGGTTAGGCTACTTACTGTCCAAGATTTTCCGAATTTGTTAGAAAAAATACATCAGGAAAAGGAGTCTGTGCGGACTCGCAAAAAGATTATAACCATACTGCGTGAGGCTGCCTGTTCATATGTAAAAGTGCACGCAAAATACACAGGGCGAACAGGCCAGACGACTGTTCTTAAGACTGGAAGGGTAGATACGAACGCTCGTGCAAGATTTGTTTGTTTATTGTTTATTGACTGCCAGCTCGGAGCCGTTATAGCCTCGAAGAAGAAATTAAAAGAAGACAATATCATAAAGCAACACTCATTGCCCTGGCGAAATGGGAAAAAATAACAAACAATATCAATGCCATAAAGCAACACTTATTGCCACCGCATGAGGGAAAGAAGTATCGAAGAAGAAATGAAACCTAAACAAATACGGAAAATACGGGACAGTAAGCACTTCTAAGGTAACAACATCCAGAAACTGAGGGAAACTAACAGAGATTGTCGTCATGCAAAGGGAAACGGCGCTGTCTGCCGGCGGCCATTTTTCTTAGAGACAGACTTCAACATCATCCAAATTCGGTCTGTTAATTCACGTAAGTGTGACCTGGCACCGAAAACGCCCTCGCACTTTGTTATTTCTCTGAACAGCTAGGCGGCATTAGCGGGATCTGCGGCAAAACGCTCCAGTTATTTAAACTCAGAAACACTTCTACACTTCTATACTTTGACACTTTTATACTTTGACACTTCTACACTTCTATACCTTGACACTTCTACTCTTCTACACTTTGACACTTCTACTCTTCTACTCTTCTATACTTTGACACTTCTACTCTTCTATACAATGTCACTTCACACTTCTATACCTTGACACTTCTACACTTTTATACTTTGACACTTCTGCACTTCTATGCCTTGACACTTCTACTCTTCTATACTTTGACACTTCTACACTTCTACACTTCTATACCTTGACACTTCTACACTTTTATACTTTGACACTTCTACACTTCTATGCCTTGACACTTCTACTCTTCTATACTTTGACACTTCTACTCTTCTATACTTTGACACTTCTACACTTTTATACTTTGACACTTCTACTCTTCTATACCTTGACACTTCTACACTTCTGTACCTTGACACTTCTACACTTCTATACTTTGACACTTCTACACTTCTATGCCTTGACACTTCTACTCTTCTGTACTTTGACACTTCTACTCTTCTATACTTTGACACTTCTACTCTTCTGTACTTTGACACTTCTACTCTTCTATACTTTGACTGTTCTACACTTCTATACTTTGACACTTCTACACTTCTATGCCTTGACACTTCTACTCTTCTGTACTTTGACACTTCTACTCTTCTATACTTTGACACTTCTACTCTTCTATACTTTGACACTTCTACTCTTCTATACTTTGACACTTCTACACTTCTATACTTTGACACTTCTACACTTCTATACTTTGACACTTCTACTCTTCTATACTTTGACACTTCTACACTTCTGTACCTTGACACTTCTACACTTCTATACTTTGAGACTTCTACACTTCTATGCCTTGACACTTCTACACTCCTATACTTTGACACTTCTACACTTCTATACCTTGACACTTCTACAGTTCTCATCTCTATTGACGAAAACGGAGACGCCGGTCATCGTGTAGCCCTTCCTTTGGATCTTCCTTATCTCTTTGTGATCGTTTCCTGTCTCATTCCAAGCAGCGAAACTGTTTGGTTTGTTTGTTTAATTGTTTTATTTTCGATATCAGTGAGTCCTCTTGTTTAGAAAGCCAATGGCATTCAAACGCAAGGACATTTAAAAAATCCCTTTACAGCTTGTATATTTACATATATATATATACACTTAATTTCTCGGATGATGAAGAAGTGGTTTTCTCACCAGGGCTTGGTGTATTTTAAATGATGACCTCGATAGAATTGTTTTGTAAGTTACCTGAAATTTCAACCAGAAATGGTTACTGCACGTACTCCCCAATAAGAGGATCTAAATATTTATTTTGAAGAAGGAAATACAGGTAAAAAAAAACCAGTAAAGGTAAAGATTTTTGGTGTCTCTGTATAAAAGTCTTAAGTTGGATAGTTCCGTTTGCTCGTATTCTTACACAAATATTGAGTTTGACCTTAAATAAACATCTATTGGCCGTTCCTATATTGACGCCAGAAAATCGAATAATGTGTTCTGTTTGCGTTTGCTTGTTTTGAAGTGTAGAAAACAAAAAAGCAGCAAATTTCACTGCCAAAATAGTCAGCAAGATAACACATGAAAGGAGGCTTCCACACAACTACCCCATCCCCCCACCCCCAACCCCCAACCCTCCCTCCCCCCCAAAAAAAAAAACAAAATAAATTATCGTAGGCAGTTTCCATGAATTAGAGATACATGACTGCATAAAAAACAGAATATTTTCGGAAATCAGCCTAACCCTAGGAAGTGCCCTAGGTTACGCTTCTAGACCTGTGCGCATGTCGAGTGCGAACAAGACTGAAACCTGTAAGTTCTTAATAAACCTCCGAGGTCCATGGCTAGGTAGAGGAACCCCCTTAGTTTCTGATCCCTAGCTACCGCCGAGGTAACCTTACTAGTGCTGCATAGCTACGGTTCCAAAGGAACATTGGAAATCGAAATAATAATAATAAAAAAGACTCTCGCCGGACTGCCGGGGTAATTGTGGAGATCTGGGTGCTTAAAGTTTGTCACGGGAATAAATTTGGTTTCAGAGAGGCTGCACGTAACCGGTTATTTCCCCCGTGGGGATAGAGAGAGTAGGTGGGAAAAAGAAAAGAAAAAAAGAACAACCGAGATTTTTGCAGAAGAGCAGACATCCGCACGTAAAAGAACCCAAGAGCAAGCATGTTCGTGTAGCAGGACATTCACACAGAAGCAGCTGCGCCAAATTTATTTGTAGATGCGAGCATCACTAGTGTATAAGGAGCAGCACAAACACGCCTTTCTCTGTCCCCCCTCTGTGTCTCCTCTTCCTCCTCCTCTCTCTCTCTCTCTCTCTCGTGTGTGAGCGAGAGAGATTGAATGAGTGAGTGAGAGTGAGATGGGAAGAGAAAAAACGTGATATATGTTTGCCTGAAAAAGAAAGCCGGAAGAAAAGAGTGTATGAACGAACGAACGAACGAACGAACGACCAACCAACCAACCAACCAACCAACCAACCAACCAACCAACCAACCAACCAACCAACCAACCAACCAACCAACCAACCAACCAACCAACCAACCAACCAACCAACCAAGACATTTCAGTAAAATATAAAAGTCACCAGAAAATAGAAATAAGAGGAATCATATTAACTCTGAAAATCGTGTCTTCGAAGCACAAATTGAGTAAAATGACGCAAATGGCAGCATTTTTCTTTTCACAAAGAAAAGGAACCCCCCAAAAAAAGCAGAGGAAACGAAACATATCATGTATCGCGGCATTTCAGGACTCTTATATCGGTTCTTTATGCGTCACATGGGTGTGTAACATATTATCTAAAATCAAAATGTGGTTTTCTGGCCTGATTTCATCCAATCACGTATCATATCTCACATCACACAGTAACCTTTAAAGATGACACGGGGACAAATACTAGCCATTCAAGCTCATGTT
The DNA here is from genome assembly GCA_004794575.1 of Lanistes nyassanus. Classification (NCBI taxonomy): domain Eukaryota; kingdom Metazoa; phylum Mollusca; class Gastropoda; order Architaenioglossa; family Ampullariidae; genus Lanistes; species Lanistes nyassanus. Next base: position 49,087 of record SMGT01000506.1, on the reverse strand, counting down.
CGCCAAAGCCATTAGGCATCTCCGCCCACGAATGTGGGGAGCAAATTCCAAACACGTGATCAACAAGGAGGAACTGACAGTTAGTGATGGGTTTTAAAAAACACACAAACGTCCCACGGTAATTTGTCGCCACCTACAGTATTGTTTGTTTCAACTGTAGAGCGTAGGACAGCAACGAAAAACAATCGACGCCTATATCCATCGGCCTGTCTCAAAGCTCCCCGGTACGACATCTCTCCCACTTCACCATCCCTAATTTTTTCTTGTGGCAAAAAAAAAAAAAAAATAGACTGGGTAAAGACATTGCATGCGATCTGTGTTCGGTTTCTTTCGGTGATGGTCGAGTCATGCATTTAAGTTCAGCATCGCTCAGCTAGGCCTAAACTCGAAGTTAAGATACATGGCTCGTGTGATAGGAGGCGAGGCGAAATTTTGTTCAATGTTTCACAGCTCCCTTTTAAATTGTGAAACCCGTCTGAACGAGTGAATCAACATGAAAGCTTTGCTCGCGATTGATCTGCGGGTCTTGTTCATTTCGTAGTTTCAATTTAGTTCTGGTTCTTTGTTGAGTGTCGTCGGTTAAACTAACGGCGCGCAGCCATCTGTATACGTCGATCTTTAATCTGAAAACAACGAAAGCTCTTTAAATAAACAATTGCGTATGCTGCAGCAACACAACATTTCTGATGAGAAACCTGCCTCGGGACAGGGCTCTGTTATTGTAGAAGTGACAAATATTTCCAAGATCTAAAAACAAACAAACCCTAGTCCATTGACAATCGACGTTAAAAAATTCAGCGTGCAAAATGGGTTAGTGGGGGGAACAAGGGAGAGGACAAGAAACAAACAGAGGAATACCGCTGCTCAATTTAAAGACTAGAATATATAAATATATAGATATTTATTTATTTTCGAGTTTCTTGTTTGAAAGTGAAGTCAATTATTTCTGAACAACGCTCGCTGACGCTTATTTTGTATTTTGACAGTATAACAAAATGCGCGAAGTATCCGATTATGTTCTTATTCGGGTCTTCTGTTTATTATAGTTTAAATATTTCCTATAATATTTAATGATTTTGCAAAATATAACGGGGCAAGATACCTAATGTGCAAAAAAAAAAAGTAAGAGAGAAAGGTGGGAGGAAAGAGAGAGATAAGTAATGTAGGAATGAAGTAATAACCAAAAACAGAAAGAAAGAGGAAGAAAGATGAAAGAAAAGCTAAAAGAATGAATTAATGGATAATAGAAAATGAATGAGAGAAAAAGCACTAAAAGGGATAAACAAATGAACAAATGGAGAGAAAAGACAGGCAGGTAAAAGGAGACTTTTGTTGCTTTGTTTCCTTAACAAATATCTGAAGCAGTGGTGTCAGCATAGCTTATAAATACATTGCAGAAAAATTGGAATATTTTGGACGTCAACCCTTGTAGCACTTCAACTTGGGGTAAACAAGCGAAGGTGTGGAAAGGGACAAGGGGGGGGGGGCAATAAATATATCTATAAGCCTAGGGCTACCAAAAAAAAAAATTCTGCAAAATAATTCCCACAGTAAATTTCGCATAAATGTTTTGCCCTTCCGCTAGCCAATTTGTCACACGATATCACTAAGATAGACTGTTCACAACAAGAGTGAGCTCATCACAGAATGTCAGTGAGCGCACGTCAAAATTTCACCCGTTCGTTCCCGATGATGTCTGACCAAGTGAACGTCACCAGTGATGCTTCTGCCCTTTACGTGTGCTGACTGCTGCTCAGATTATCAGGGCGATATTTGAAATTCTTATTCGTTTTCTTTTTCATGGAGGCAATGTCTGGATAGCAGCTGTCCTATACATTGTCTGCGGGCCACATCTTAAAGTTTGAAAATCTAATACTCACTGGGGAAATGGGTCGGTAATTCAATTTGCTGCCACATAAAGCAGTTTATTCTGGTTTAGAGAAGTGTTAAGCAACATCGGCCAATGGGACGGAAGACAGATCCTTGCAGCTAATCCCCGAACGCCTAAATTCTGTATTGGGAATAAACCTTTATAATTTAAAATCAAAACTGATTTGAGACTTCAGACCGGTGCTTATTAGCTGTTTCAGCATCTATGAGTAAATAATTTTGTTTTCCCACTCCCTGTGTTCTTCGTTTTTCTCTGTGTTGGCAACTTATCAAAATCTTAAACTGTCATTTAAGATCCGCGCGAGAAATACTTGTCCAAATGGGTGGCGGTACTCTTAAATGGCTATGTGGAAGTTTAGCCTTCGACTAGTCCCGTGAAGAAAATTGTATTATCCTATTGTCAGGCATCAGTTCGCTTGAGAAATTCTTATAACCATAAGAAACTGTGATTATCAGAAGTAGGGGGGGGGGTCTACATCCAAGTCCTGAAGAAATCCATAGATTTCAGTAGCATGACCTTTAAATGAACAAATCGATATCATCCGGAAGTATGATTTCCCATATCTCAATACCAAAGAATCTTTGCAGAGAATCCGTTTATAGCTACTGGATGGTAAAAGCGTTGCAGAAGTCTTCGATTCAATCATCTGAATTATCGAAAGTCACCATTCATATCGTTAAATTATCCGAGAATCAAATTCATGGAATTTTTTTTTTACACACCAACGAAAATACCACCACATTTTCATTTCATCTTTTGGCATCTTTAATCGCCATTACATTGCATTTACTTGCAAAAAATAAAAAGAAAAGTACGAGGAAAGTTCTAAACGTCCGATTTGTATTACTTTTTTCTTCAAAGCTATAAGCTTTCATCTATAAGCTGGATAGTTCATCTTTAGCAGACTTACAGTTGTGATTCTTTTTTATCGCCACCCCCTTTAACCAAGGCTGTATTATATATTTTCCAGTCATTCACAATGTTGAATAATTCAGACATTCCAAATGTATATTCCTTTATATATCACGTGGCACCAGACGCGGTTGGCCTTGCCGCCCTTATGGGGCGTAGCAGAGCTTACGCTATGCCCCTGACATGTATGTATGTAAGCCAGCCTACTGTTTGTCTTAATAAAGGCTTGGTGACTCACCCCGAAATACCAAAGAATAGACTTCAATGGCAATCATAATCATATATAATATGAATTCTTATTTTCCTTAACGTAAGTTCCCCCTCCCTTACATGCATACCTTTGATATGTCTATAACGATACATTGATAAATATTGCAATGCTTTCTCTAGCATCAATGCTGTGCCGCAGTAGAATGAATGGAAACCTGACACGTAGAAAGGGCTTCGCAAAACAAAAATCGTTAGACATGAAATCAAGTCTCTCAGATCTTCAGGAGAAAAAAAGTGTCGGAGCCTTCAGGCTACAGAATTTCTTTTCGCCTCAGACGCCTGTCGCAATGCCATTGTCCCAATCTCGGACGCAGAGAGTAAAGAAGGGCTCACGACCTGATCCTATAGACTAGTACGCAACAGAGCACAACTGATTAAGCCTGTTGGATGAGAAAGATGTGCAGATAAGCAACAGAAAGTGTGATAAACAATAGCAGCTAAGAAACATGCATGCCTCTCATCCCCACCTGCTTGTAGACAGAGAGGGAGTTGTGAGGAGGGGGGAGGCGGGTGTTGGTTTGGTGCGTATCAGGACACGGTGTTGGTTGAGAGAAGTCTACTTGCTGCCACACTGGGACTGGCGTCAGTCCCACCCAATCAGATTATACCGACACCAGGCCAACCAGTCCTGGTACTGTTCCCTACAGTGCCAGGCATCTGGCAGGGGAGCTACTAGATTGTCAGTTTTTAAACTCTAAGGTATGACTTGGGCATTACGCGAACCACCGACCTCCAGCTTCGAAACCAACGCCTTACCCGCTAGACCAGCGAGACGGTGGATGGAGGGACGGGTGGGAGGGAATGGGATCAGAAGATCTCGTCGGTGTTTGCGTGGCGCTGGGCTGAGAATCGTAATTGTTTTCTCACCCTGCAGCTCTAAGCCGTCTCGAGAGCATCGTTGTGACCTGTCCTGGTACTGTGCGCAGAAAGGATGTCTGTCAGGCCGGAAATCAACTAGCACACGAGCCGACATGCTCAGGGACATACATGCCGTCTGGCACTCGTTTCCTTGCCTGTGGCCTTCCTCCAGATTGTCGTCCGTTCTTGCATCGATGGGTCTTTTCCGCACCCGTAGATTTATCTCCCCTTTGTTACCACATGACTGTTTGCACAAGTGCTGCTGTTGCTTTCGCTTGTTTTGCTGTTGTTGTGGATATTGTTTTCGTGTTGTTACCACATTTATATTTGCAATCCCCTTGTCATTGCTTCTAGTGCGTTCTGCTGTACATGGTATTTCTCGCGCTCCTGCGGCTGTCGTCCAATCAGCTGACCTGTCATCCAATCAGCTGACCTGTCATCCAATCAGCTGACCTTCGCCTAGAACTGCAGTTGTGTATTTTGACCGAACTGCTGTTCCTATAACTGTTTGAAATTTGTTTTCTCTCTGCTGTTGTATTTTCTGCTGATGTGAAGGGGATGGTGGAGGGGAGGGGGTGCGTCAAATGCTGCAAGAAGTATTTTTGTTCTAAAGCCTTTGGTACATACTTCAGAGGCTGGACCTTCTGTCGCAGGTTCTAATCTAGAAGTGGCTAAGGATTGTATCCTGCCGCTTCGCACTGCTATCTTACCACAGATTTCAGTCTGGTGGATGTTTCAGTGCGACTGATATGTCCTTATCCTTCCTCCCTGTAGTGCGCAAACCTAGACATGGAAACCTTACCCTCTAAAAATAATCAGATATCTTCTACTATAGTGGTGATGGTGGTGGTGTGAAGAGAAGTTGTTTTTGTCTTGCCATTTCCCCCGTCGCCATTGTTTTTTATGTTGCCTGTTGCAGTGAAATGCAGTTTTAATTCCCTTGAGTGGCTTGCATAAGCCTTTGTGTCCGCACTTCCGTCTGATGAACAGACGTAAGTCCCATTCGCCTTGTGTATGTTTGTGCATCGTTACGTATTAACAACAAATACAGACGCTCATACAGGCCAGCCCTGCTGCCATTGTCTTTATCCATTATTTCAGCATTCTGTCTCTTGCAGCACAAGGTTTACTCATATTTCGTGTCGTGTATTGTCACTCGTGTTGCTGTAGCTATATATACTGCTTTCGTAACCCTTGCTGTGATTGGTGTTTCTATTAATATCTGCATTTTATTCTGTGGTGGTTACCTATCTTCTACATCGGTTGTCTTCCGCATCAGATGGTTGTCCCTTTACTATCACTGTTGTAGCCTTCACTAGCTGCAGCTGATGTTTCTTGTCCTATTGCTTGTGATTTCATTTGCTGCAAGTCTCCCGGCGCGTCGTGATCGTTTTTTTTTTTAAATTAAAAAAATCAGTATCTAGGAAAGGTCCATGATTTTCTTAGAGAAACTTTACGGTTGTTTGTACCAGCTCTAAGTAAGTCACGGAGCCTAAGTTGCAAAATTTGCTCCATTTTGTGAAGTCCTCCTCCTCCTCCTCCACAAAACATTTTCTAAACCCCAGTTTTTAAACCTTAGTTAAAATCCTAATTCTCCGAACCTTTTACCATTTTATGCAGGATTAGTTTCAACAAAGTCAGACACACTGATTAGGAAAGAATTTTCACATACGTACTGATCACAAAAAAAATTCGTAAAAATAAACTCTTTGATTTAAAGATGGCGGAAGACAGGTAATTTTTTTCTGAGTGTGGTATCAGATGGACAAAATGTTTTCATGATGGAGCACGATCAACATGCATGTTCAGCGCCAAAACTTACAAAAATGTGGCTAACAACAAGTTCCTTACTTCTAATTCATTGCCAACATTTTTTCTTACACAGTTGGTGGTGAGTTGAAGAGGCGTTAGTATTTTTTCTCATCGTATAAAGGTGGGCCAGCGTCTTAAGGGCAATCCCAGCTCCTCTCCCTCACTACCCTACCTTCTCTAACCCGCGGGATCAGGTTCCCACCCGCTCGATCAACTGGTCAAAGTGCGCTGCGGTTTCGAACCAGTTTGTGGCCGCGCCTGTGGTTCGGAGACCCGGGCTCTAACGACTCGCTTCAGTACTTGAGCCAAAACAAAACAACAGGAAACAAAACAAAAGAAAACTAAAATAAACTAAACTAAACGACACGAAACAGAACAAAACAAAAGAAAACAAAACTAAACAAAACTAAACGACACAAAACAAAACAAAACAAAAGAAAACTAAACAAAACTAAACGACACAAAACAAAACAAAACAAAGCCAAACAAAAAATTCCAGCTACCGTCTTTAGCTTGGCGTTCTATAAGACAACGAAGCCAGCGTTCAGAGAACTGTATTCTTCCCATTTCAATCGCTGGCGCTTGAGTGTCGGACACACATCCACCACAGCCCAGCGCTGTACAGTGAAGTGATTTCTCTGTTGAAGGTCGAACCTCTGACTAACGCCAAGAATTCGCAAGACATTTCATTGTGGACACACACTCCACCACTTGGTGCACGACGCTGAAAGGCGTTGTGGGCTCGTCCACGGCACCCTACATCCCCCCCCCCCATCGCTGCCCACGCCGTTCGATTGTTGCGAAAACAACTTTCCACGACAGTTTCGCAAACTCTTTAACCAGACGTCAGCATCGGAGTTGGGCTTGACCGCTTATTCCCCACCCCAACACCCCCACTCCATTGCAACCACAACTAACTAGCTCTCATCTCTCCAATCGTCTCTCCGTCTTTTGACATCTACGCCCAGAGCTTTTTTCTTTCCTTCTCTTTCCTGTCTTTGTTTCTCTATTTTTCTGCCTTTTCTCCTTTTCCCTATTTCTAATCTTTTCTTTTAAATTTCCTGGCATTTTTGCTGCCATTTTTTCTTTCATACATCTTTCTTTCTTTCTTGTTTCCCTCCATATCATGTCTCATTCATTCTTTCGTTTGTTCTTTGCTTTTTTGTTTTTTATTTGGCGATAAGTTATCAATTTTAAAACTAGTTTCGAACAAGTGCGCTAGTGCAAGCCATCTTGGCTCATAAAAGGAAAACAAATTTATACGAACTACATAATCACAAAGTTTTCAGGAGTGTCCACCCTTTTTTTTATCCAGAGACATGAAAGCACCGAAAGGTGAACTTTCGAGCGAAAGATCTCGTTTGCCCTGCCAGCGTGTGACGTATCAAACTGCGCGCCTTCTTTGAAGTCGGCGCTGTCTCCAAAAGTCGACGCTACCATTCCGTCAGGCGACGACACGTCAACTTTTGTCACTGCTGCTACTGCAGCGGATGTGCTGTGCAGCTACAGCCAGCCTAGGACCGCGGGCCAGCTGCAAGTGACGTAACAGACCGTAGATTCCCGCTCCCGAGTGTCAGAGTGCCGGCAACGCTCACGCACAGACGTACGCGCACAGACCCACCGACGCACGCACACAGACGCACGCGCTCCCACCTCGCGTCCGCCTGCCGAGAAAGGCGCCTACCTACAGTAAAGGAATAAGAGCGTTCTCCTGCCCGAGGTTTTGCCATTTGTACAGAACACGTCTGCCTGCTGTGACGCCTGTCCTCTCCCTTGGCTGTCCGTCTCGAACATCAGTGAGATCCTGACCCGTCCAACCATCGCACGAAATCACGAAGACAAGCAGGAAATAAATTTATCACCGAATTTCCCAGGTGAGTGGGTGTCTGTGATTTTGGGGTTATTTCTCAGTCGTTTCGCAGGCCCTGGGTTCAGTTCTCGTTTCCTGAATAAGTATTTTTTCCTCTGATGGCACCTGCTTGCGTGTGTAACAAACGAACAATCAAACGAAACGTCAATCAGAAATAAAGACAAAAAGACAGAAGGGGACCATATACCTTTATTCAATAATTATAGAACAGAAAAAACATTTGTAAATGCTTTTTGTTATTGTCAGTTCTGATCAAAGTTTCTTCTTGGGAAATAAGAACGATGCTTTTCAATTATGCCTTTCAATCCTCCTGGTGTACGATATAGTCGTGAGAAATAAAGAAAGTAAACGCCTCATGACTACGAGAAAAGATGGAGTATGTTTAACATTAATTATTACCAAATCGAAGCGTTCTGCGCTTTTCATTACACAGGAGTGGAGAAATAAAGAAATTACTCTTGAAAAAATTACAGTACACACAATAACAATAGTGTAGAATCACTTCTTACGCGACAGGAAAGCAGTATGAAATCACTTCCTGCATTACACACGAGGAGACCAGTAAAAATCACTTCTGGCATTACCCGACAGGAGAACACTTGTTCAAAGAGTTATTCTACCAGATTTTGTATAAACAGGACGGTTGTGTAAAACCACTTCTACGCAGTTATATTACACAACACACAACAGAGAGAAACATTACTTCTACAAGATCTTTCAGGAAAGTAGCTCCTTTCGCGAACAAATTTCTGTTCGTTACATTCCACCCTCTGCACGTAGAAAATCCAAGCAAGCAATTGGTCACTGGCTATTAAAAAAACTACCTTTACTTTACACAGAGCAAAATTTAGCATTAGTGAGTTCTCTGCTAGCTTAACGAATCGTGAGACTAAATCTTGATTTGTGAGGTTTCCCCACAACCCCTCTATTCAATTAAGTCAAACGTGAGACTGCACCAATCAGTGCTGGGCATATTTTTCATAAAATTTACCAGCTATCTTAGAGTGCAAAGTGTACTCGGTAATACCTACAGAGTTTGGTCAGGTTTCACTTTATGCCAGGCACCTTCGCCCGGTTAATTAAGAAAGGCCCTCAGAGGCAGGTATAAATGTGCCTTTGGACAAGATACCTATAAATATCAGAGTTAGGATACATGATAGCCAGAATGAGACTAAATGGAGAATACCACCTTAACCGTAAAGACCCAGTAACCTGTAGTTGTGGAGACAAACTTAGTACACCACGTGTTCTGCTAGAATGTAGCCTAAACAGTCAGGAAAGAGATGAACTAAAAAATGCTATGCAAAATCTTAATCTAGTAGTAAACCTAAAATCTTCTCTTAGCCCTCCAAAAAATATAAGACAACACATGATGGAACTGACAATGCAGGTAGTTAATGCCCACCCAGATGTTAGATATATCTAAACAACAACAAAAAATCAAAACTCAAAGTGGGAATTAACCAGCTAAAACAGCAAATAAGCTATAGGACAGGGGATACCAGTAAAACACTTAAAATTAAAACAGACTACATCAAAGTAAACTAATATAACACATAGCACATTAGCGGTAGAGATAAAAGAATGTAGCAATGCAGCGGCGGTAGGTCTGACCAGCGAAAACTCCACCACTCCAGCTACTCAAGCCATCATCATCAGTGCACCAGGAGAAAGGCCAGCCAGCGGGACCACACATAGCCTCCACCAGTCCAGGACACCAAACGGCAGACCCCTTTCCTTTCCCCTCACCTATTTCCCCTCCCCTTCAGTGCGAAATCACCGCGAGGTGGAAGCACTTTCCCTCCCAAACCAACAACAACAACAAACAACAACATGACAGCTCTTATCTGACTTCCCTGGACATATGACTATTCCCCGTGTGTATTTTATGCGCACCTTTACTTGTGGGAAGCAGGTATGAACACCATGCAACCCATCCCAGCTCCACCTTAACGGCAGACAAAAGTAAATATTGTTAATTCTTCTTAGCTTTTCCAGTACTTCTCTCTTTCTCCCACCATTTTGTTCCTTTTCCGCCAACTTTTACGCTCTGCCAGGAGCTTTCATTCTCTTCGTAACTGCCAGATAACAGAATGTCACTTGACATTTGGTGTAGGTTCAATGACATTTGGGAATCAGTCAATATTTGCTTATGGTGCACAAATAAAAATGCTGTCTGAAGGCGTTTCCATTTGTGGCTTACTAATGGGCTGGAGAACCCTAGCTGTTAGGTTGGTTTCCAACAGAGCTTTTGACAGACCCTGTCAATAGTCGAGAGACTTATTTCGACTCAAGACTTTGATATATACAAATACAACAATAAGGGTGACATTTTATTTTTTGAAAACGCATTTCCACACAAAATCAGATACTAAGAAAACTCGAAGTACTTACGTTAGTTAAAATGCAACATTCATCTTAGCCAGTTAGTATGTTCAGCGTGTAATGCTTTAAATGATAGTCTACTCATTGTTTAGATGTAATATGATAGGCACAGTGCATAATTTTTTGTGGGCCTTGGTGGTGGTGGAAATTCTAAAATAAGCCACGTATTTCAGAATAGTCTTTCTCTCTCATTGTGCAAGCGTTATTCAGCCACTGTCGCCTATTCCTGTACTCGCGACTTAGAAAAACCAAGGTCACGCACAAATTTAGTCCGTCTACTCAAATAACCAGCCTTGTGAAGCGAGAAGTACAAAATAGCATCCCTACAAATCTCGCAAGTCAAACGCTAGTAACAAGCCTTCAAAGTGATTTGTACTGTTCCCACGCAGTCTATCTTTCCCAGTACCTTGCACTAGCGTTCTTGGTTTAGAATGTCAGATCCGATATAGAATACGATCAGAAGATCGTGATAGGTCTGTAGATTGTTGGTTTTGTCCAAATCAGTCACAGACTTAGCTTGGAGGCCAGACAATTGTCTGGCAGTCGTATTTTCAACAATTTCTCACCCACTTGTACGGGTGAAAGAAGAAAGAAACAAATATACAATTATACCAAGAAGGAAAGAAAAGAAAACCAAAATTTGAAAAAGAAAGCGAGAGGAAAAAAAAGAGAGAGAGAAAGACGGAGATATGGAAAACAAACAAAAAAAAGCAAAGAAGAAACAAAAATGCAAACACACGAAAGAAAAAAATAAAGACAGAAAAAAGAGAAATAGAAAAACAAAACCGAAAAGAGAGAAAGAAAAAAGGACAAAAGGAACAGAAAGACGAAAATAAGTAACAAGCAGACAACAGAAACAGGACAGAGAGAAAAAAGAAAGAAAAGAAAAGAAATAAGCTTTGGGAAAAATGTACTGACAAAGACAAAAACCTAATGCTATATTCGTGTCTGGTAAAACAAAACATATCCTTTGACACGCAGTTAGCGCAGAACGACTAAAATGGTTGCAATTATTTGCATTTCGTATCACCTCTTTTTTTTTAAAGAAGAATCTTTTCTTAATCGATCTTGGTCTCAACCTGTTGCGAAATCTTGCTCTAACTTCTCTCTTTTCTAGGCAATTCGCAGGCAATGCTGTTTGGATGCAAGGTGTGAAACATTCATCATCAACTAGGTGCCTCGAGTGATTGAACACTGCTTCCTTATTCTCTGGTCGTCGAAATGACTGCTGCAAGACACACGCCTGGCAGCAGGCTGAGACTGCATCCTACCATCCTGCTTGTCGCCATTTTGCACTTGACGCCAGGAGTGCAGCTGTTCACCTGGCACTCTGCTTACAGCGGCCTCGTCGACCCTCAGAGCAGATCGTCCGTCACGCGTTCCCATTGGGCGCGCGAACCCACGTGGTATCCGTCCAGCGTGTGGTGGGAGAAACGGCGGAGAAAGCCGTCTTCAGGCGAGAGTGAAACAGAGTTATCGCGCCTTGCCTTGTCGTCGTCGAGAGGAGAAGGTCGAGGAGACAGAGCTGCCAGCCGACCGCCCAGCGATGACCTAGTCGGGCCCAGCTGGAGTCGGATTCCACCAGCAGCCGACAACCGCTTAACCAGCATGCCGTTCCAGCCAACTCGCTACCCGGGATGGGGTTTCCTGCGACCTAGCTCTACCCCTTTCGCCGCTCAAACTCTCTTTTCGGTGTACCCTAGCCAGGTGTCTCTTCACTACGTTACGCCTGGCGTCATTTCCGGCGAAGCTGACAGGCGCGGAAAGAGCCGACGGAAGAAGACAAGGGGGCGCACTCTCGACTCCTACGAGAAAGACAGACAACTCCTGACTAACGTCATCGACGACGCTCTCCGCGAGCTGAGGGGCGCGCGCGCCTTCCCTGACCTCCTCTACCTCGGTCAACAGGTCACGGACGTCACCCCTGGACTGGCCTTCAGAGGTCAAGGACAAACGCTCCCGACGTCTGCCAGCGCCGTGAAGTCGAGCTCGAAAAAGACTTTCACGGACCCACTCTCGGGTGACCCATCAAGCCTCGGGTCTCTGTCAGACTTCGAGCCGTTCGAAAAGGGGTGGGAGGCCTTCAGCGGATCGACAGCGCAAGGGATTTTGGGATCGAAGACGCCTGCAGAGACCTCGAAAGTTGTCGCAGTTTTGCGGCCTATTGCAGGTTCTGCCGATACAGCCGCTAGGCAAGATGTACTCGATGGGGAGGTGAGTGCAGGCCCAGGAGGGAGGTTTGTCGAAGAAAAGTTCCCTCAGGACACGAAACCACAAGCCACTTCCCCAGAGGAGCACAGGTTCGTTGAACCGTCGGCAGCTGACAGTTTCTCGCAATCAAGCGGCCTCTTCTCTCTGGAAGATGTAAGTATATCGCTGCGAGAGAGAAATGTGAGATGTCATACACACAATTCTGTTCGGGGTTTTTCTTTCTTCGAGTTTAATGCACCACGTCCTGTAAACTTTTGTTTTGTTTTCTTTTGTTTTGAAGAGGTCAGGGCTTCTATCTAGTCTGTTGGTATCTTTTTGCCTGTATGTCGATCAGTTTGCATTTCCCTGTAGGAAATGCAAATAATATGGTTATCGTTATTCTTAACGCTGGAAGTTACTTAGACTTACTAATACTGAGGGCAAATGAAAATTGTGACTGAAAAAAAGAAAGAATGAATGAACGAAAGAAAGAAAAGAAGACTGCAAGCAGGCAACAGGCAGACTACAGCAAGTTGTCTGAAGTTAAAAGTCTTGTAGAATTTTTAGAAACTGCGTCGATCCTAAAGAGTGGACACCATTTGATCAACATATCACGTGAGGCTAGTCAGAGCTGATGGACGGAGGGCTGGTTCTCTGGTCCCTGGTCCTCCGGCTGACCAAGGAGAAAACTTGGTCAGGTCTTCGATCTGTTTTCAACTGACCCCAGCTCTGAGTCTAGTGTGTACCGACGTGCGGACGGTGTGGGGGGAGGGGGTAAGTGGGGGGAGTTAGAAAGGTGACTTACCCTACGCACAGCTAAAGGAGTTTGATTTCACTACCTTGATACATTCGTGATTGTCGAGTACTTAAATCGCGCCTCAAGTCGAGCGAGCGAATCTTCGACCTAATACATTTGAACCATGCACGACGTTATTCCCTATGGGCGCATTTTTTGTCACGTGAATGGAGTGACTGGGAGAAATGCTCGCTTAATTATCAAAAGATACCAGACGGGAACATCAATTCTTGCCGTGGCTGATCAATTTATTTTCGTTTTTAGAGGTTTCGTCTGTCGCTAGTAACATTTGTTCTCTTATTTATCTGCCTGCGTGGCTGCATGCTTGTCTGCCTGTCTGTGTGGTTATCTGACTTCTTACCTGTCTGGCCATCTTTCTATCCACTGTCTGCCTGCCCGTAGGTCTGTCTTCCGGGCTCCAAGAACTGATTCTCATTGTTGGGTTCTCCGCAACATTGAGCCTGTTTCTGCCAGAATCTTCTATCTCTCTGCGTCTTCAGTTTACTTAGCTCTCTCTCTCTCTCTCTCTCTCTCTTTTTGTTGTTGCAAGATTCTTTCGATGTCAAAATTCTTTGCTAGCACTTGGCTTCAGGGTCTTGCCGAGACATAGCTGCTGAACAAACAACAACAAAAAATTACATCGTGTACCATGACGACATTCAAAGAATAACGTGGACAATCACTCCTTGTTGTCACTCCTTCCCCAGGGAGGGTAGGCTTTCAACCAGGGGTAAGAGAAAAATGAAGGCAACGAGAGGAGATCGTCTGTCAGAAGTACCAGACTTGTCAGGCAGAAAATGATGCTCAGGAAATACTACCCGCAGATTGGAGCGGGTGCTTGCTCGCGAAATGGTTCTTACAAAAAAACCAACAACAACAACAAAACCCCCATAAATCTATAGTGTCATTATTTTGTGTTTGTTTGTTTTTTATTTTCGAATGTGATCACCCCAATATATTTTCCTTTGCTTTTGAATTTTTATCGCCTGAACAAAAGAGTGCGAGATATGACAATTTCACCCATCATTTTCCTTATTGTCCTTGACTCCACCCAGTCCCTTTAAAACCATGGATTTTACGAGCGGATGGAAAGCTGGCGGATGGATTTCTGTTTCCATTGGCGCCGAAGGGCGACCAATTTGGAATCGGCCCTCCGAGGTCGGCTCGATGTGTTGTTCACAAACTTGCGTTGGGGAGCCGAAATCGCTGTCACGGTTACGAGGGTTGTATCAATAAGCTGGTGCTAGCATTAGCCAGATTGGTGTCCTTCCGCTGCATGATGAATTTTGAAAAGGAAACATTAGTGGATTGTTAAAGCTGTTCTGCGCACTTTCCTCTAGAGGTGATAAAACCAAGTGAAATGCGACTCAGCTAGCAGAACACCGGCAGTAAGAATGCGACTGTCCATTGTTGCTCTTTCTTATACTGTTGTAATACGGGTTCAGACGAAAACCTGACCGTGAGACCACTATAGAAGCTTATCAGTGGTCTTGGCAAGCAGGTGACAGTCCATCACATACAGAATCCATAGCTAAGTCCACCAGTAAGTCCTTGAGTTCAACATTAAGTGTGGGTATTTTTTTTTTATCGTGAAGTGAAACGAACAGTGGCGATCTGTTTGGTTACATATTTGAAGTGGAAATTTTTTATGTGTGTGTGCGCGCGCGCATTATCCTGTAATACGATTTGGAAAATAAGATGCACAACAGGTAAAGCAGTTAATGGGCGTTACAGGTGCAAGCGTCTATAGGACTGTGTTAATTTTTTTACAGGACATTTCACGAATGAACAAGACATACGATCGCTCATGCAGCCTAGTGTCAGAAGTGACTGAACGTTTTCAAAGTAATTGCCAAGCGTGTTGTTGTTGTTGTTGTTGTTGTTGTTGTTGTTGTTGTTGTTGTTGTTTTTGTTCAGTATTGATGCAGCAAGCAGACCCGATTTTCATACACGAGTGCAACCTGAAGGAAAAGTATAAGGATCTGCTTGAGACAACAGTTTTTATGGCTGCCTTCTTTTCACCCTGTTTCTCTCTCCGTCCGTCCGCCAGTCTGTCCTTTCCTCCGTCACGCAGTCGGTGGGTCGTTCAGTCAAACAGCTTGTGTCTGTTTGCCTACCTCTGCACTACCACGTTCCACCTCTCCTGGTGTCTTTCCTCTCTCGTTCTTTTTTCTTCTGTCCCGTACCCTCTTTCTCCCCACCCCAACCTCTTCCGTTTTTTTCCCCTCCTGTCTCTCTAGCTGACTGGCCTTAAGACAGGCCTGTTTTACCAGAATTACCTTGTAATCATGAAGCACAGTCGCCCTGACCCGTTTTAAGAAGATTTGGAGGCACGGTGCCTGCCCCGATAGCTTATAACAGCCGACTGCTGGCGGTCGCTCACCGTGGCGCAAATTCGATTTGCCTAATTAAGTTTTTGCGACCCTAGACAACTGCCCTTCGAAAACAATGTCTTCTTCATTAGTTTTCTCACTGTCGAGCCGAAAAGGGATTACTAAGTGAAGAAACTGCTTTAACGGTAAGAAAACATTTTGGGTCAAGTGTAACAACTATCTTAAAAGGAGGGGGGTGGGTATACGGGAAAATGCATGTGCGAAGACTTCCAATCGATGCGATCAAACTCACGCTCTCACGCGCGTTCAAGCACAAGCTCACAGGACAGAAGGCAACAAAACCACAGATACGTCTATCCATCCACCCATCTGTCTGCACCCAGTTCGCATCTGCTGAATACGACTCGCTGCATTCATTTCTGCCTTCTCAATCGGGACTGTAGGACGCTGTTGTGCAGCTTGGCACTCTACAGCATCTACTGCATAAGGAAGAAAACTAGAAAAAACTACCCCCACCCCTAACCCTCCCCTACTCCCTCCCCCACCCCGAACAAAGAAAGAAAACTTTTGCAGCCGAGACTTGGACACATAATTTTCAGTTCCTAATTCCAACGCTTTAACCATCCGTCTACCACATTTTGAAAACTTTGGTCGGGTGGGGGTTACGGGAGGAGTAGGGGTGGGGTTAGGCTTAGGGTAATGACGTTTCCACCTCTAATCCACTAATAAGCTGGCCGCTTTTTTATGTGTATTTTGTCAGACTGTACCTTATTTAATAGAGCTATAACATTGCACGCTGCACGGCAGCATGCTGAACCCCCTATTCAGAGGACAGAAATGAATGGATTATCTTTTATTCAGTAGATGCGAACCGGGTGACCTGTCTGTCTGTCCGTCCGTCCGTCCGTCCGTCCGTCCGTCCGTTTGTCTGCCTGTCTGTCTGTCTGTCTGTTGCTTGCATCGCCAAATATACAGAATGAAAGGACAAATAAATCAAGGACAGGCAGGCAGAAGGCACCGCGCGAAATTTGCATTTACGCGCACACGAAAGATTTACGCACACACGAAAGGCACGTATATCTCCCCTAACTTCTTATTTTTGGCGCATGTAATCTTTGCGTAAACGCACAATTTATCCCCAAGGAAATGGAAGAATAAAGACTGACAAAGAGTAAGAGTTTTGTTTCATTCGTGAAAATACTGTTTACTATTGGTGGATCTCGACAGATTATATCATTGAAAGGTAATTTCAGATTGACAGTGCTTCCATCTCGGGGCGGTTTTGAACAGGAAACTTAATGCTCTGGGGATGGCCATGGAGTCTGAACGTCCATACGTGAGCCTCTAACAAACCCTGGCTGCCGACAAAAATAGGAAACACATCTAGCTGGCTGATAGTAAGAACCAGCCGGTTCAGTTCTAGATTCTTTAAGGATGCTGTTGGAAGTTAAAGGGCTCCTTCCAAGACATTTTCTGCTGGTTGAAACACACAATGAAATTTTAAAAAAAGCTGACTACTGATTTCAATATCTCTAGACTTTACAATCAATAATCTTTTCTGCACTGGACTACCCCAACCCAGTACTCATCCGAATAAGCTGTTGACTCTCTTGTCACTTCTTTGTGAAAAGGCCTACCGGCAGTTCCAAAATCCCAATACGAGAGACTCGCTGACATACATTTCTCGGAGAAATTGCTTTTAGCGTGCATGTAAATCGGCCGTTTTAAAGAAGCAACTTTTGTTCCGTATATAAGATCTTCACGCTCTCAATAGTTTTAAAGTTAGAAGCATTTTATCAACTGAGTCTTTGGTGGATGGAAAGGGAAACGGTTAGTTTTCATTACAGGCGTGATAATTTAATGTGATTTCCCCAAAATAATTTCTTTTTTAACTTTAATAATTATATATCCTCTCCCAGGTACCCAACAATAGATCTTACATACTCACATACGGACTCGCATGCACAGCACTCCCACCCCCGATGTAGTAATTGTGTGTGTGTGTGTGTGTGTGTGTTCATTTTGCGAACATAATTAAGAGTCAAAAATAAAAAGCTGAGGACAAAAAAAGTGAAAAACGTATTTCAGAACTACAACTTTTTAAAAAGTGTTTCAAAGCACATGCAGCATTTCACTTCTCCAAAAAAATTAAAAAGTCCTCCTCCCCCCCCCCCAAACGTTTTTTTCTTACTCCAGCAAGAAAAAATTGTAAAAGCCTTTTCTTCCTCTTTCTTTGCACAGCTTATGGGATACGCATGATGATGGGAGCATCGCGAAGGGTGTGTCCCCCCCCCCATACACTGCAGTTTCACTCCCTTCTCCGCTTTGCTGTTTGTTTGTGCAGAAGGACTGTGAAACCATTTTGACCAAGCGCTGCGACACTGATGCCGACTGTCAGTGTTATGGGTTCTACCACTGCCAGGCTGGGGGGTGCAGGGAGCTGGGAGCGTCTGCCGGAGGTAGCGGTAAGTGCTGGTCATGGGGCGTGATTGCTCAGCATAACACTATCCTTGTTTTGTAGCTGACTGTGTGCGTTGTTGCGGTCTCTTCCATCATCATCATCATCGTCGTCGTCGTCGTTGTTGTTGTCGTCACCATCATCATCACCGTCGTCGTCGTCATCATCATCGTCGTTATTCTCGCAGACATTTCTTTCTTTCTTTCTTTCTTTCTTTCTTTCTTTCTTTCTTTCTTCCAATATCAAACAGTTCTGGGCATAACAGAATCAGCTGTTTGACAAGCGTTCTTTCTCATGGGGGTGGGGGGAGTCTGTTTATTTTACTAATTAAGATTTGCTTGGACGTTGCTAAAGTTTACCTTAGAAATGTAACTATCCCATTACATCCATGAGTGCGTGAGATTTTTTGTCCGTTCTTTATGCTCACAATATTTGTAGATGTTAAAATCAATTCGAAAAAATATTGATCGTATTAATCAAGGCAGCGTGATGTCTGCACGTTTTTACTGCGCGGGATACACAAAAGCCACTCAGAACTTCACGAAACTTCATTAAGACATATCTCCGCCTACACGTGATCCGTATAATCACCCATAACAAGATTCATACGTCACCGACAGAAAGTCTGCCCCTAAGTCACGTGGCACACCCTGGCATCATCACCGTCTTGGAGTGCAAATAATCTCCCTGGTCTTAATGGTTCTGCAAAGCAGAGCTCGCGTTTCCGGTGAGTTCTGCGCAGCGATTTTTCAAAAAGGAGTTTGGACTTTTCCCATTCTCGATGGAAGTTAAAAAAAATGTTGTCTAATACCAAGACGTTCCGTCATTAATAATTAACCACCAAAAAACGCGGGGGGTGGGGTGGGGTGGGGGGGACAGCAAGAGTGTGAGAGCGAGCTCTGGTTAACCTTTCATTCGATTAAAAATTAAGTTCACGCTCTGTAATGTATTTACTCTTTTAGGTGCAGCTAGAATCACTTCAGATTGGTTTTTAAACGGCGTTCAGCTGATGTGTGTATATGTGTGCATGCATGCGTGCGAGGGAGCCTTATTTAATTCTGTTGACCGACTCCACCGTTTGTGTCCCTTAGCATGTTCAGAACAGCGCACCTCGCTTCATCTAACGAAAAAGAAATCTGACCGTATCACCCCTCAACTGACTTCCTGTCTCAAAGCGCATTCAACACAAAGTTGCAGTTCTCTGCTACAAATTCTCACTGGCCCACCTAACTCGCTTGGGATCAATGCGCCGCACTGCAGTCTCCGTTCTAATTCTCACCCCTTGTGTCTCGCACTAAGTTCAGCACCTCTGGTCCGCGATCTTTTTCCGTGGTCAGTCCACTGGCCTGGAACAGTCTGGCTCTCCCTAGCCGCAAGCTAGCGATACTCTATTCTTTCGAAAGTTCTCTGAAAACCTATCTTTCTTTTCTCCCATAATACATTTCATTCTGTCCTGTCCTGTCCTGTCCTGTCCTACCCGGGAGTAGGTTACGTCTGGTTAGTGTCTGCGTGTGAGGCTGCATGCGCGCCTTAAATTGTATTTTACAATTTGGCATCTAAATGATGATGATGATGAGGAGGAGGATGTAATTGTTAGTGTTATTATTATGTGGGTGAGAGCACGCGCGCTTATGTGGGCACGTATGTATGTAGTCAGTACGGAGAGATGGATTGACAGACCCTCAGACGGACAGATAAAGGGGTGGTTTGAAGCCTTCTCTGTTTCGTCTGAATAAAGTGTACTTAGGCATAAGCGTTTGAAGCTTCAGGGAAATAGCAAACATCGAGATGAACTTGTTGAAGACAGGTTTTGTTCGTAGGTAGGTAAATTGAGATGGACAGTAGTTCGATCTCTGTTTCGTAGTATTGGGGACGGGGTCACATTACTAGGCTGTGCATCAAAAGAACCACCACCCTGATAGCTGCAGTAAGATGTCCAGGTCGGAGAGGCAGTTTAATGTTTGAGGTCTGGCCGAATGGAGTCTGCACAATGTGTACTACAGAAAACAATCCTAGACAACTCCTGGATTCGAGCGAGCAACATCCACACGCTAGCCTGAAGCTGTACCTGCAGAGCTATAGGTTCACCAGGTAAAACGTCTTTCCGGAAGCTGAGGCTAATAACGAATGGCACACGGCACTTCGCAGTTCTTGAATTGTGAGTCAATAATTTGTTGCCTTGTGGCGCCTGATTTTCCAGTGCGGCGCTGTCGGCAGTTTGATCTCGGGTAATAGCTACTACGTGGAATCCCTGAAGCCTGCACGTACGACAAGGTAAAAAAAAAATCACAGAAAAAACCTAGGAGTCTAAAACAAGACGTCTGCACCATACTTCGCTGTGTCAAAAGACAGACAGACAGACAGCCAGACAGACAGACAGACAGACAGACAGACAGACAGACAGACAGACAGACGGACGGACGGACGGACGGACAGACAGACAGACACACACACACAGAAAGACAGACAGACAGACAGACAGACCCCCCCCAAAGTATTGTAAAAACATTTGATTATATTTTTGTTCACTGGCTGCCTAAAACCAGTAGAAATAATGACAGTTGAGAAGAGCTGTAATAATGGCAAATGTAAAATCTGACTTAATGAAACAAACAAAAATATATTACTGTGAGACTTTCAAAGCTGAGCACTCTTCCCTAAATCGGATTTCGTTCCACCATTTTCCTTCTTATTTTTAAGTTGCCCGATGTGTGCCTAATCTTTGAAACACGTTTCCTGTTGTAATTAGGTGAACTTCCTTTCAGATGACGTTAGCTGATAATGTCAGAGGTAGGTAATAAAGGAGGTATTCAGAACGTTTTCAGATCAAAGTAAAATGATAATGGTGCTGTAAATCATGGGCACAGAATTCAGTCCATCATCTGTGATGGTTATGAGCAAAACGCTGTGCATAACAGCGATAATTTTTACTCTAAAAGTTGTGACGATGTTACAAATAACGTAATACGTGTGCATCAGTATCTTGACTTTTTAATTAAATCAAGGCCATCTGAGTCCTTCGATCTGTCTCTCTCACACACACACACACACAGACGCGCGCGCGCACGTACGTTATCTTTCCTAGTCATTAAAAAAACAGCAACATTGCGCCTAATTCCTATAGACTTTTCGTTGTGCAGCTTAACATTTGTCTTTCTGAAAACACTGTTCAAATGAGCTTACACACCGGATGCAGAATATTACAAGAATTAAGACAAAAGCCACTTTTACGCATTTTTAGCTACCAGAAAAGAACATTACAGGTCAAAGTAGGGCAGGTGGGCTTTGCTGTTACTAATCCAGTCTTTAAGTTGGGTGTGTGGGTGGTAACTACTTGCAAAAGCAAGTGCGCAGCTACAATGCATATTAGGCTTTAACTATGTTTGTGAACGCAGAGTGGGAAAGGAAAACATCTGTACTGTACTTTTTAATCAGTAACGTATCTGCCGAGGACGGCAAATGCACAGAGCTTTTGCAGAGACTATTTGACATTTTACAGAAAAAATAATATATAATATATCTATATGTTAAATTTGAGGTATACAAAACAACGTCCGAATATCTGAAATATTAAATCGTCAGGTGATGTGCAGGTACAGCATGCAAGAACCAACAACAGTGCTGCATGCTTTTACCATGCATAGTTAATGCGTCTTACACTGCTGCAAACAGAGCAGCGAAAATAATACATTTGATCAAGCTGATGTCTGTCTATTAGAGTCAGCAACCAGCATAAGTAACGCTGTTTATTTCCTGTCGCGCATGGAACTTTTTCTTTTCAAGCACAGAAGTCCAAAAAATCAAATAATAACGCCACATAGGGAAGGGCAGTGCTGGGAGCTTTGGGATCCAACGACAAATTCAACGAGGCAAGCTACTGGCAGAATTTTTGAAAAGCGGGCACGCACGCACGCACGCACGCACGCACGCACGCACGCACGCACGCACGCACAGAATGGAAATACAAAACACCTGGCATATTAAGAAAAAGAATGCCCATGCTGGGTTTCCTACCAAGGAGATATCTCCAAACCCTTAGGTTACAAGAACTGTAATGTTCAAAAATGACGTAGTTTTGGGTCTGTTTTGTAGATGTGCCATGTAAGTGCATTAAGATGGGAAAAGGAAATATTCACAAGTTGCAATAACCATCATTAAAAATTAAAAAAATGAGCTTAGACGAGTCTTCTTTAATTTAAAAAAAGGCGTAGGAACAAGCTCGGGTATCTGAAGAGTTTCATTTCCGTGGAGGCGATTGGAAAGTGGATTCATTTTCTTCTATCTTCTGTTTGTTGATTATTGTTCACCTTTCTTTCTTTTTTCTTTCTTTATTTCCTTTCCTTCTTTATTTTTCTTTTCTTTCTGTTTTCTTTCTGTTCTGCTCTTTCTTCTTTTCGTGTTTTGTGTTTTTTGTGTGTGCTTCTTTCTTGCCTCCTCCCTGTGAGCGCAAAGCCCAAGACTATCACAGTGACTGCTTTTGGCATTAAATTTGAAGGAACAGGCAAAGAAATGTAAATGATGTCATTCGTAAAGCGCCTCACAAGCTTCATGTCCCTGCCATTTCACCCACTTTCAATACATATGTCGAACCTGGCCATCATTTTTCTTTGAGACCATCCATTAAATCTTCGAAAGAAAAAAGAATCCCCAACGGAGACAAATGCCTGGACAGCAATGATCGAAACGCCGAATCCCGGACACAACCAGCAGCGACTTCGTGTCCTGAACTGGCTCGCAGAATGGCTACTTTGTGGAGCGAAGCTGCCAAGTAAACAAACGACTGGGGCGCCACCTGGACAGCTAACAAGGGTTACTGCCCCTTTATTTCCGACGCGTTGCCTATTGACGGGTTCGTAATTTGTGTTAGCGCTACTCGTCAGGTCCAGAACATGTCGATCTGTGAATAATGCGATTGACTTTTACAACCGCGCACGCGCTGCACGCACGGGGATCCCTATAGTTCGCAGGTTGCTATGTGCACAGCAGGAGAATAATACGCTCTGAAAGACCCTCCTTAGCTGAGGGAATTTGTATGGGGGTATGCCTGCTGTAGCAGTCCCCATCACCCACTTCATACACAACCACGCTGTGTGATAGCCTCGAGGCACAATCATTTCTGCTGCTGATTCCGTTGTTAGCAGGCGGTCGATACAAGGAGAACGGGCCGGTGTGGGCTGCAACACATAAACGATACTCTGTCCTGGCTTTAATGGGTAGCGCTGGGGCAGTTTTTCTTTAAGTTTGCTTTCTTTTTATTTTCTGTGGGTCTCGCTCCAAAACAGCGCGTCTGACATGTTAGTTCTGAGCCGCGGTTCATAAATCAGATCTAATCGCATCTTTGGAGCTGTGGCACGGTGTTCTTGTCCCGTTAATGTAAGACGATATCTGTCTCTGTCGCAGTGAATGTAATAGATTATATTTGTGTTTGTTTGTTTACTGATCTTAATGCTGTACCAACGCGGCAAGCTGGGACGTGAATTTTCCATTTTCCAAACATACGTGTTTGATAGATTCCGACATAGTAAAAGCTACTTCAGCATAATTATAAATTTACCAGTCAGTTTAATTAACTTTTATTTTCTAGTAGCCGAATACTCGTGAATGGTTACTGATGTACGCATGCGATAGTTTCCAGTCACTTCGACTAGTAACCAAGTCGACCGAACCTCATCAAGCGACAGCTCGACCCGGTCATAATACAACAGTATTTTAATCCTTTCCATCTATGGCCTCCTTTCCTTCAGTTTCTACCTCCAGTCTGGGCTGGCTTTTATGAGCATTCTTGCCTCCTGTTAACACGGAAAAGTGGATGTAAAATACACAGGACGAACGGGCCTTACGACCACTGTTATGA
Organism: Lanistes nyassanus; assembly: GCA_004794575.1. Lineage (NCBI taxonomy): Eukaryota > Metazoa > Mollusca > Gastropoda > Architaenioglossa > Ampullariidae > Lanistes > Lanistes nyassanus. The sequence continues at coordinate 25,458 of SMGT01000506.1, read as the reverse complement.
ACGGAAGATCAGCTACAAACGCTCATGCAGGCCAGCACTGGATTAATTTTAACTTCCTGTAAGCAAGTCGTTCTGCAGAGCCTCTGTTTTTGTTATTTTGTATGCGCCTAATCAATTTTTAAAATGATTTTCCTCTATTTGCTTTTCTTTCCTTTGTTACACGCGACTCAGAAATGCCTCTGGTGAATCCTTTTTCTGAGTACCTGCGTTAAATTTCCTTCGACAGAAAACTCACCTGGTTCTTTTTCAAGAATACATATAGATTACTCTACATTCTATCTCTCACAGTCACTCGATATATTAAACAGTTCTTGTTCTTGCCAAGGGACGTTCTTGGTCTGCATACGGCTATGTATAGCGCTGCCAGTACCTTTGTTGGAGTTATCTTACGATAATTTAAGCGCTGGTCCTCATTTGTTCTTTATTAATTAAAATTTTCACCTTGAGGATTTCATGTATTTGTCCTATGTTGTGTTCGTCTTTGAATCCTAGTTGTTAACACTCGCTTAGTGAGCGGGCTGACTACATTTAATAGGGATTCTCTGTATGCACACGTTGTGCACCGAGGGTTAGCTGTGTGAAGACTAGCGCCGTTATAAAGAAAGGGGCGGCAGATCTTTTTGAGGATCTGCCAAGTTCCTTTCTTTCGGTCCTCTCTTTGGTACGTGTTTGGGTACGGTAAGCTCCCTTGGTCACATGCGTCTGCATACGGCTATGTATGGCGCTGCCAGTACCTTTGTTGGAGTTATCTTACGATAATTAAAGCGCTGGTCCTCATTTGTTCTTTATTAACTAGTAATACACGTTCCAGGTCCCATGACCTTCGGAGAGGAGTGGTATGACCTTCCTGCGGAGAACCCCGGGCTGGCCAGAGGCCGGCGGTCAAGTGGGACGTCAGCCAAGGTCCCAGCTAACAACCAGCTACGGAAGGTCACCGAAGACACTTAATTCCAGCAGACGTCATCTGGGCCTGACGTCAGAGCGTGCAGTTACCTCCGCCGCAAGCCCTTTAATCATCAGCCGCCCACTTCAGAGCAGTCTATGCGGGTAGAGGGTACGGGTGCGGGGGCGCTGGTCTGTAAAGGACTTTTCATTGATTTGATTCATTGGTTTTGTGATTGATTGAGTCATCTGTAACACAGTTTCAGTTGTCTCCGAACAAGTTAGCTCCGTTGACAGCAATTTAAAAAACAAACAGATTTATAGCCTCATAATCAAACTGCTCCCATGTCCTGACTAGTGACTTTTGCAACACTCGCTTTGTCCACCAGAACAGTTATAATGTGTTGAAACTTAAATCTTGAAAGCAGAAAGGATAGTCCAGTAGTAGGCTTTAGAAGGATTTTCCACTTTTAGCTGTTGTGCAATTTGGGTATCCCACCAATTCATTGTTTCCTCGTGGACAGTTTGTGTTTTAATTTCTTACACCTTTGCAATGTTGCAGTCAGAAATGCCTTACTTTTGTTATTATCAGTGTTCGGACTTATTTGTACTGTTGTCCGAGAGTTTACCGAGATTCACTTCGTTATAGTCAACCGTCTCTCTACAGGCTGTTATTGTTCAAACTTGTATATGGGGGTGGGGCCGGTGTAGGTAGTAATCTCTTTGGGCTTTGTAAACAGTTTTAGTGGCTGCGTGAGTGGTTGTAGGGAAGTGCAGCTGTACTATAACTAAGACTTCCTAGGTTCCCCCCCACCCCCAGCTGCTTAATTTATTTCACAGGCTGGCAAGCTCTTGCAGGTCCAACTTCGGTCACTTGTAGGCCTACGTTTACCGTTCCTGGGCCAGTACACTGCTAGCGGTGTGTATTTTAGGATAACTATTTTCACGTGACAGAATTACCCACATTATTGAATGTTCTGTGAGGCGCGTCTTCTTGAATGGTTCTATACAGTTTTTTGGGGAATTATTTAAAACGCACACTTTGTAAGTCAACGTCTTTACTGAAAATTAAGTTGAACTCCTCGTATCCGGATCAGCAAACGGCTTTTGCAAACTATGAGTCTCAATAACCCCCAGCTGCACAGTTTATTTTTCCAGCATGACACAGGCCTGGATAATGTTGTCCGCACCATTTTATTAATTTGTTTTTTTTTAAAAAAAGGTCGCGGTGTCCGTAACAGGTAACATGATGTATCGTATTATAGGAATATTTAAATGCGATTAGAAACTGTGGGAAATGGTATCTGTATAACATGAAAGAGATGAGGAACAGATGTTCCTGTACCATCTAATATGAAGGTCATCGAAATAAATCAGAATTGCCATCTATAGACTTTTTATTGTTTTCATCAGTTTTTCTCGAAATGAAAAGATTGTGTATGATTACAGAGTAATAAACTAATCACTTTGATGCATTCCTCGTGTCTTGTGAATGATGAATAAATACCGAATATAAGTTTTTATGTGATTTGTGAAGTCGGTTATACAGACGGGTGATGAGTTCATTATTCCGTAAAATTATTTGCACGAGAAGCAATTAAGTCTGTCCACAGAGTGGCTTGCATATGCATTCTTGCTGCCTGTCCCTATGTAAAGGTCTTCGCAAAGTACACAAGGTGGAAGGGCCTTGCGACTGCCGTTATGGCCGGAAGAGCTGAAGCAAACACTCATGCAATCTAACCCTGGAACAAGTTACCCACAGTCCACTCTATGCACTGTCGTATCGGCATTATTGCTGCATACTTTAATTTCATTATTACGAACTATCGTCTAAAATAAACGCTATCTTGCAAATGTAAGCATAGTCTGCTATACACAGAATTTTCTGTATAACTTAGGTCAGTTCTGATGAATGACGACTATGCACACCGTACAGTTAAAATAAGCAGTCTGCTGCACACATCTTCTGTAGATGCTTTTTCTTCTACACTCTGTGCTATACATCATACTGTACATGGTATCTGATGTACATGGTATGCTTTGCTATACATTATGCTCTGTAGATGAATCGTCTTCAAATGCACCCAGTTAGCGGCGGGACGTTAAGCAACCAGTATCCAAACAACCAACCTCTGTAGATGATGTCTGTTATACACACTATACTCTGCATATAAACATGGTATGGTACAAGTACTACGCTCTGAACATAGGAATGGACTGATATGAACATGTGTCGTACCCTCTAGAATACGTTAGGTTGGGTAGAGTGTCTTAGATGGTTTGACCCCACCCACGCCGTTCCAGGGAGTGATTGTTCTCCGTCTAGACCCTGTTATTTTTCCTGGGTGGTGTTGCATGAACTTTCGTATCTGGATTTCCAATCATAAAAAGGGTCGTACAGCGCGTTGCTCTGTGCATGTTCTCTGCACCTTGAGAGAAGATAAAAACTCCTAAGCGGTCCAGCCCTGGCTTTTGCATCGCAGATCCGCTCCTGCGTTACTGTGAGGAGCGCACACTGATAGAAAATTACAGTGGGTATGCCATTCTCTGCTTATAAACGTGGTCTGATATACACACTATCTGCTCTCAACGTATGAGTGTGATGTGCTATGCACATACCAGACTGAATCGAAGTTTTTGATATGTCAAACATTCATTCATAAATTCACGACAGGAGCAGTCGTAATAAAACACCGATCACAACACGCTGCCACTGAAGACACTGCTGACAGAAGAAAGAGAAAAAACTCGAATTCCGTTCGAAAAGAACACAGGCTCAGAGTTCAAAATGCAAAACTAAAATTCAATGTGAGAAGTACAGTAAAATGCCTCTTTCATCACTTGGGCCTGGTTACAGAGACAGGTACACTGCTGATGCACATGCATGTTTGCGTTTTTCTTTTGGAAACGTGTCTGTCGATCGTAAATGTTATTCCTGCCATTATAACACCACCACCACTCAGGTTTATTGTTAGTAAAGCAACATGTTTTGACCAAAGTAGACTTTTCTTTATCAAATTTGTGTTAGCTGGAAATCCTACTTTATCCTGTAATTCAGTTGATAGAACTATAGAGAATCCTTATTGATGTATTAGTTTCCTAACCATCCAGGTACGGAAATATACTTCTGCGCACGCGTGCCACCATGCTGACTGGAATTTAGGAGAGAGTGTATGTTTGGGTGTTTGTTGCCTAACGTCCAGCCGCAGACTAGGTGCATATCAGGACGGTGTTGCTTAGACAAAGTTTACGTGCTGCCACACGTGGGACTGATGGCTCAACACGGGCCTCAGTCCCACCCAGTCACATTATAGTGACACCGCGCCAACCAGTCCTAGTACTGTTCCCTGTAGTGCCAGGCGTCTGGCAGGGCAGCTACTAGATTGCCAATTTTTAAGTCTTAGGTTTGACTCGCCCGGGATGTGAACCGCTGGCCTTCCGCCTCACAAGCGGACGCTTAAACCATTAGGCCAAATTTAGGAGAGAGAGAGAGAGAGAAAAAAGAGAAAGAAATAACGGAGCCAAGGGAACAGTAAAGAAAGATGGAGAACAGAGACAGTAAAAAAAAAAAGATTAGCCAGTAGAAACAAAACGTGCAAGAACGAGGAAGTCAGGATGGAAACAAAGAAAAAAAATCTCATTTTCTACGCAACTGCAATGTTTCACGTCATTCGCAATCATGGGTCGAATCTGCAATGACAGCAGCTTAAAGCTTTCACGCATCTCACGTGCCATCGAACTATTGATTCAATAGCTTTGCCATGTCTTGGGTAGAATGTAAGTCTATTTGACATTAACAACTAGAGTCTGATGAAACCAGTCATTCAGCAGGTGCATGGTTTCTTTTATCATTGAATTTTTATGTTGGCAGGGTCGGAGGAAGAACGAAAACGCTGTGGGTAAAATAAATTAGCAAATATGAAAACAAGGTCCTCCGGCCAAAATATGGCAAAAAAGGTTTCGTCGAAAAATGAAATAAATTATGTTAGCAATGTTTGCGTCCACTAAAGACACACACACGCAGGCAGGCAGCCAGGCAAGCATGCACGAACGCGCAAGCATTTTGTTTTGCATGAATGGATATGGGTTGTAACTCTTATGAAGACGCCTTTCACGCGGCGGCAAGGAATAGTCCTGAACAATCCGAAAACGTCTTTTTTTAAAATTTCCTTGCCATTTTGAGTCGTCTGTCTTCATTAAAGCCAGGTTATTTAAAACAAACCCTTTAAACAATATACCACAAAGATACATAAACTGGGGATATTGTGGGGTTTATTGAACTGAAACAACACCAACAACAAATAAAGCAATCTTAACCAGTTGGAAAAAATACACCATATTAAAAGTGATTCAGAACAAGGAAATCGGTGATTCTCAAAAGACTCTTGAATCCGTAACAGAGCATGTCATTTAATGGGAAATGTTTCAAACGGCAAAAACCAAAAAGTGCATCTCAATACGAAGGGACTTTAATTTTGAAAGAGACCCGTCTCCGTGAGGTTTTCATCCCTCCAAGCGAATGAAACACACAGACACAAAATGCAAGAAAGTTTATTTACATTCTAGGCTCATTTGAGCAAAAGATAAGAAATTTTAATATGAATCTTGCCATTAGACATATAGTATCCATTTATTTCCATGTATACGGAAATATCTTTTAAATGCCAGCTATACATTATACTAAGGCAAAGTGCACTCTCATTTTTCTGTTGTTTACTTCCCTTTGCAACATGACCAGAGTGCACGTTTCTTAAACAGCGAATTCTCACCCAACCACTATGAACGTACATTTGTGCATTTCTTGTCAAGCGGATAGGGATTTCGTCAGGTGGGACTATCAGTCAAAACAAAACAAAAAAAAGTGTAAACTCAAGAAACCGCATCAGAATCAGTACATTTCTCCTTTTGTCAGCGATTTCCCATCCACTTCACTCACTCACTCACTCACTCACTCACTCACTCACTCACTCACTCACTCACTCACTCACTCACTCACTCACTCGCGTATCTTTATTATTACGTAAGTGCCCATCTTGATAACAGCCCAAACTAATTTGTTACAAAATATTACATTTGTTTTAAAAATATCTCATGAAAACTTAACATACAACATCGTGATGATTGTGTTGTCTTTGTCACGAAAGCTGTCACTGGTTAGAACTTGATGAAAGTAAAACGCGTGGGCAAACGCGCTGTAAAACTTATAAAAACACACAGAGATTCATTAACGTCTACATTTAGTAGGCTCGGAAAGATCCAGTGCATAACGTTTTGCATAAATCCAAATCTTTGATGAGCCCCAATTGTGCGTGCGTGTGTGTGTGTACGACTGTAGGCGGGGTGTACCTTAGCACTAACAATTATTAGACAACGGATATCATGGATTTTTTCTGTTAAAGTAATTTATTTCAGTTTGATTATATTTTTACATATCATGAGATATGTTTCTTGATTCTACCAGCTTACAAGTAGAGGTGAATACATTATAACCTGGCTAGGAATGAAAACAATACAATGGACTTTTAACACAGCAACGTTCCGTGACAAAGGCATGATATGTCTATTTATCACATTAATTATTCAGCCGAAAAAAATGATTTCCAAACTTATGAAGCTCTGCACAAGTTCTCACAAAAAGCTTAACTTGCTTGAAGAATTAATGACATTTAAACCACTTAGAAATAAAGTTTTCTACTGCACAGTGAGCGCAAAAGATCGAAAACAATCCCCCATGCATGCTTCAAATTTCATAAGGGCGAAATGAAAACGGCGAGATTTTTCTTCTGCAGTGACTTCTTAAGAAAGTCAACTGTCGTATATTCAAACATTGGCTCAAAAGACAATGAAAAAAAATTATCTAAGCGGCAAAAACAAGATAGTCAGGGTATTTTATTTCCAACAAGCTCCGTTACAGTTTTCGGAACCCCACGACTGAACGTCCTCATACACATAAACCGGGTTCGGCGAACCTTTGACCGGTAAGAAAGGACTTTTAGGAGCTGCTCTCAATGGAAGCGAAAGGGATTTTTTTTCTAAAGAGTCATTCTTACATTCACTTTTAAAAGATCAAAAAGACAAAAGACAAATTGCTGCTGGCATAAGGTGATTTAAATGCGTCGAAAGCGACCTCCGGCCATTTCAAATAAAATAGCTATTAGTAGAATAGCTATTAGTAGAATAGCTATTAGTAAAAACAATTTCTTATGGTATTTCCATTTTTAATTAGAACTTGTTTCCTTCAGGAATCCTTCTTGCAGGTTTGTGGTTCGATCTAATTGCGAAGAACAACTTGTTTCATATCTGATTGATTATTTTTTTTTCAAGTTGAAGAAGATCAAAATCCAAAGAAATCGGATAGTTAAGTCTTAATGCTTAGGTATCACCAGTCTCAAAGGAAAACACACAGGCAGACACAGAGTAAGACAAAGATTCAAGCACGCAGCTTGACAAAAACACTAACCGACTGGGTTAAAGATACATTGACAAAGAAGCCTGAAGGCATGCTGTCATACCTTATAAACAATGCAAAATTGCCTTTCAGACATTATTTCTCCAGACACAGAACTCTCTAGGTATACATACGCCTAGATAAATCATCAAACAAAGGTATATTGCACACAACGCAACACCTGGTGGGTCCAACGCACCGGTTTAAACACAAAAACTTTGATGGTGTATTTTTTAAAACCTCGCCATTCCCAGTATTAAATAAATATATTTTTTCTGAAAAAAGACCAACGGACAGTAACGATTCAGGGACAAACACCACATGTTCATGTTGATAAAACAAATATCAGACAGAAAAATATCACACAGAAGCCAACGCTGATTTCAAACTACTTCAAAACATTTAAAAGCGTAACTTTACAAATCACGAATCTTTGGCCTCCATGAATATTAAAACAATGCTATGCGTATATCACAGATAGCTCTATGCCAAAAACGTAAGGTAATCAATTTCTTGACAAGAGGCACACCTGTTCAAAGGAGAGAAAGGGGAAAACAATCTACAAGATGTTACCAAGCTTCGGTATTTTTTGGTTTTGCTGATTTACTTCCTTTTTTTCTGTACTTTTTTCTTCCTTTTTTTGGTCACTCTTTCCTGTTGCAGCTTGAACAACACAGCCCCTGCAACACCCCTCCTCGCGCGCTTTGCTGTCGGGGCGCCACCTGTTTGCGCGTAAAGGCGAGAAAAACCTGCTCTAGCGTCGTCTGGTGCACCGAATAGTCTTCCACGTGCAGGTCAGCCTTGGCGCGCTCCATCAGCGAAAACACATCAGCCACGTGCACGTCTGCATCAGGCACCTGCGAAGCCGCGATAAAATTAGGTTTAAGGGCAGTGCGCCAGGCAAAAATATTGACAGTATTAAGACGCGCCGTTAACTATTCATGGCTTACTTAAGTCGCTGTGGACGTTTTAAGATTCATAGAATCTATTTATTCCAACTGGAGGCAGATTTTTTTTATAGCGTGCTTGTGTTAGAATTAGACGGCTGTAGATTAATTTTAAGACCGTCGCATCTCTGGGTGACGGTGCATTTTGGGATCACTCACGTTGCTTTCAATCTCTGCGAGATGGGTAGGGTGGGGTGGAAGTTCTGGGGTTAGGCTAACGCCCAACTCACACTGTCCGACAGAGTCAACGACGAGCGCGGAAGTAAATACTAGGGGTTGCTGTTAAAAAAAATTCCTACCTGGAAATGAACGTAGCCGTGCATATCATCAAAGACGCGGGCGCCTTTGAAGTGTTCCGTCACTTCCTTCACGACTGGTTGGTGTGAAGCCGTTTCCCCGTTGGCCTTCAAACCCATCTTGACGATGAGCGTGTACCCTTGTCCAAACTTGTTCTTCAGGTGCTGGGGACTGCCTAGGCACTTGAACCTCCCGTTCACCATGATGGCGATCCTCGTGCATAGGGCGTCGCATTCTTCCATGCTGCACGTGCAAACACAGTTGTTGATGATAGAGATAGTGAGCCAACAAACGACAGCCGCCGCATGAAGCGTTAACCGTAAGGAGCATGAAAAAGCGCAGAAAGACTGGAGCCAATCAAAATACAGTCTTACGTAAAATACGCTAATCTCGTAGGGTCACCACTGAAAACCTTGCAGTTTCCTGGAGGATCTATACTGCCTATAACCCATCCCACCCCTTCCCCAACCCACACCTATCCCCTACTCCTAGCCCCCACACTAACCCCACCCCTTACCCTTCCCCTAAACCCCCTAGAGCTTGTCATTTGATTGGCTCCAGTTGTTCTGCGCTTTTATGTGGTGTTAATGAAACTATATCGGTATGATAAAGGGGAAGTGACTCAGTATACAGATACTGTTGTAATTGCCTCCCTGTATACATACAACTAAATACCATTTCTGTTACCATTCACATTTCGTTGCTTTGGTTTCACGACGATCTCTTCCAAGCTTATTGTCCTTTAAATCTAAACAATTCCTCACATTCTTGCTGTTTTGAAATGTCGACCTCGGGTCATCATTGATGATCGAAAGACTTAGTGTGCAGCCTTCAGCTCTCCTAATATCTTTGGATTTGGACAAGCTAGAAGCCGGTGATCAAAACGGTGTCATCCTTCGTCCCAGGCAACATGCACCAAAGTTTCAGTGTCCATGGGAAACTAGAATTACGAATAGCAAATACCAAACAATTCGGGTTCCTTAGATCGGGCGAGACAAACTTGGGAGGGTGGGGGTGAGGGGGGGGGGAAGCCGCGTGCTTATTCAATACTTTTAAAAACCCATAACTTTTTTTTTCAAAACTGATCCAATGGATGCTGAAGATATATTACTATCAAGCTGCATATAAATTAGTATGTGACAGAAAAAATATTTGCAAACAGTAGTTTACAGTTTTTCTCCACTATTCTATTTGATTTCAAGGAGAAAATCTCTCAGGTGGCAAGCGAGCTTTCCGTAACCTTTGACCGCTGAATGTTAAGCAAAGAGAGGTCATGACGACACCACGGCAAGAAGTACGGAGTACTGGTACGGCCTTGGCTCAGTCTCTCTAGTGTACTGTTGGGTAGCGTCACGTCCATTTAATGGAAAGTTTGAGCTAAGGAAGGAAGGAAGGAAGGAAGGAAGGAAATATTTGAAAGTAAACGGTTAGTACCCTTTCAATTCACTGCAACGATACGTAGATTGTTTCTGTTCCCGGTTGGAATGTCAAAGTTTGAATGCTGGTAACGCATCAACAGAAAGCCGCACAAACCCCTTTATGTGTTCTATGTGCGTTTTTACGTGTGGACAGAAATATGAATGCCTATGAAACGTTTTTTTAGACGGTGGTTGTAGAATTTACCTGTGTGACGTCAGCACCAAGGTTCTGCCACTCGCGCGCACCTTGGACAGGACCTCCCACAGCTGCCGGCGGGCTGCTGGGTCAACGCCTGCAGAGGGCTCGTCTAGCATAATGAAGGGCGGGTCACCCACGAGCGCAATGGCCGTGCTTAACTTCCGCTTGTTGCCGCCACTGCAACAAAAAGGGAGTTCATTTAAAAGGTCAATAATTCTGCAGCAACTGGCTGAGAAATAATTATGTATTTGTTCAGCAAATTAAATTGTGAAATAATTATGTATTTGTTCAGCAAAGTAAATTATGAAATAATTATGTATTTGTTCAGCAAAGTAAACTGTGAAATAATTTTGTATGTGTTCAGCAAAGTAAATTGCTATACTTTTTGATCTTTCCCGCGGAATAGTCTGACAAAGGTTTTGTATAATCATTAAAAACAAACCAACGTTAAAACCTGTCTTACTACACCAGATGCTACTATGCGGCACCTCGAAGTTCATTTGAATCCAACACTGGCATGTTTATAGTTAAAAGTTTTTGATTTTTGATGACCCTGGTGCGAATAAAAGCCAACCCCATGTCCCAAAAGGTCTGAGGTCTTCTGGGAAATTAGCTCTAACCGATTTTCATCAAGAAATGGAGTTGATTAATCGAAGAAGAAAGGAAAATCAAACGGCACATCAATACCAGGAGAGGACAGGGGAAACACTGTCGATTTTGAACTGACGTTGATTTGATTTATCGTCTCCTGCCATTGTTTGCTGTCGTTTGGGAAGTCTCGCTCAAGATTGCGGCGGTTGTCTCCCTTCTGTTTCGGGGGGAGTCTGTGCATTGCAGTGGGACGACAAGCAGACACGCACAGCACAGCTCAGCTCCCCTGCCCCTCCTGACTGAAATTGTCGCTTTCTCTTTTCAAATGAAAGCATTCATGACGCGGAGTCGTTAAAGGGAGAAAATCCAGCACCTCGTTGTGTTGTCACGCACAGATCGAGTCGCAGTTCATGACCTTTCTTTCAGAACTGCGCTTGTGTGGCAGCCTATTTCTGTAGTGATATGCATTTTGGTGACACAGCAAACTACACTGACTGGCAAAGCTGACAGGCATAGAACACACCCGCACATTAGGACCGCATTAACGTATGGAGTTAGGTTCTACCTGGGGTATACGTTATAATCAAGCTGTAGGCCTTTCAGGTAAAGTAAAACTATACTTAGTTGATTGTTACGAATTATTGTCAATTTTCGGCCTTTACGCAAGGTTAAGGAGATCTCCACTGAGAGCAAACGCGTGTAATGTGCAACGCATGTTCTATAAATAGTCATGATTCAGGCTTAGACTTTCTGTTAGACTTTTTGAAAAGAGTGGGACGTTCTGATTTTTTTCCTTTTCTCATTTTTTGTTTATTTAATGTGACATAGAGCGATCATTCATTTTTTCCTTTATATGCCCGGGGTAGTGATGGCTTTAAGACCTCAACACCTCTCTCTCTCTCTCTCTTCCCCTGCATATTCGGACCAAGAAAAGTCTGATTCAGGCACCTGTGACAGCTTGTTGGTATATACCTTACTAAAAAAAAAAAAGTCTGGTTCGGTTACCTGTAACAGCCAGCCAGTTTGTCGGCGTGCGGCTTGAGCCACAGCATAGCGATGAGATTGTTGACGACCGACTCGATGCAGTGCTCAGGGACTCCTCTCAGCCTGGCGTACATCGTCAGGGTCTCTCGGCCAGTCATCTGGTCCAGCAGGGCGTCGAACTGCGGGCAGTAGCCCATGTTCTGCTGCACCTAGATTTTTAAAACCAGAACAATTTACTTTGAGAAAAGGTCTGAACTTAACAAAACCTTAGATTTTTAGAAAAATGTATTGAATATTCTTTGTCATTGGAAGATTTTTTTAGTTGTTGCTGTTGTTTGTTGCAGTTTGTTGTTGTTTTAATCATTTTGTTTTATTTCTGGAAATACAATGTTGGGAATACCTGAGGATTTGTCTACAATAAACGAAGACAGTTATACTTGCTGCTGTTTCTAAGTAGTTTACGAATGTACCACGACAAGGGCTTTGGGTTGTCTTTCGCTCTGTTTTTTCTCTCAATCCTTCTTTTGATCTATCGGTCCATCCACCCTTGCATCACATTTCAATGCTCTCGTGTATTAAGCACATATCCATCCACCCGTCATGATCACTGCTCGCTGCTAAGCATAGAAGGAAGCCACTGTGAGTTCTTGTTATTTAATTATATATAGGGTTTTTTCCTGTGTGCCTCAATGCATAATTTGCCAGTGCCTGCATGACATGCAAACATTTTCGTGGTCATGGCAAGTAATGTTTCACTTGTTATGCACTGTATTGATTTGCCTTCGTTCGCAGTCACATTGTTTGTCTTTTTAACTGCTCACGTAGGTGCACACATGCAGTACATCTGTTGGTCGTATGCAGGTATCAAGAGATTTTTTTATCGGATGCGCACTTGAAGACCATTTAGCAGACACACTGTCTTGACAATTATTTCATAAGTAAAATAAACTATTGATATACTAATCCTCCATTGGACTGGGGACGTGCTTGTATTGGCTGTCCACACATAGAGAGGTTTGTAAAGTTTTTTTTAAAAAATCATCTGAGTTTATTAGTATTCCTACGTGTAATAATATAGAGTTACAAGCGTAGTGCCAGGCTCATCACTCCCTCGCCACTGACCTCTTCAGTTAAACTGCCACGAAACATTTCAAAATCTAAACATCAATGACAGGCCATTAACCTTTTTGATCTCGTGCACTATGTCAAAGGACTTCAGCCTGGCCGTGCCGCTGCTGACTGGAACATCTCCGGTTAACATTTTGAACGTCGTGGTTTTTCCTGCACCGTTCTGTCCCAGAAGTCCAAAGCACTCGTGCTCTGGAACTCCGACACACACGTGGTCGACGGCTTTGAAACTGCCGTAATGCTGCACGTTCAGAAGCAAAAAAAGACTTCGTAACGCACGAACGAAAGCTTTAAGAGACTGCCAGATGGTAAATTAAACACAGCGTCAGTGGACATGACAAAATGATACCACGAGAAACTTTTAGTAGGAAATGCGGCTAAGTCAAGAGGTTTTAAGATAACGAAAGACTCGTTCCGACTAAAAAGAAAGAACTAAAAGAAGAAAAAAAGAAAAAAGATGACAAGATGAGAAATAAAAGAAAAGCAAGATAGAGTGTAAGAAAGACCAATGGCAGGAAAAAAGATAAAAGACAGTTCGTGATTCAGTTTTGTACGGATTCTGGTAACTGAATGTTTAAAAACAAAACCTGTCTTCTTGAGCTGCCAACCCAGTTTTAGTCTTGAATTATTTTAATTATTATATGACGATGCCGTTGATTATACAATGATAAAACTTTTTTTGTAAGCCGATAAGCCAGTCGTTGACAGTTTTCTCGTCACGCGACTGCCGTATACCCCGAAGAGTAGTCCGCCCCTTGTGGCCGTTGCATACTAACCGACAAAAGTCAAGATCGTCAAGCGACAAAAGATGTCGGGCGCTTGCAATCTCTGCTAACAATGCGTATGTGCTAGTAGCGTCACGTTTTAGCCGCGAGTCCCTGAGGGTTCGGCTTCTGACGCTAACAGTTGGCCATAGTCCTTACCTTGCAGAGGTTCTTGAGCAGCAGGGAGTCGCTTTTGGCCAGCTCGTCCATGGAGGCATTGTTGATCCTTTGACGCTCGTGAGCCACGTCGCTGTCCTCGCCCATGTCATCTGAGTTCGTCGGCGTGTCGCTGAAGTACTCCATCGACATGTCTTTGACGTCACCGTTGGAGCGGCGCGTACAGCTCTGACAGAAAAAAAGTACAGCCCTGCGGTAAAAGGTCAAGGTTGTTTTAACCGTTTTAACGGTTGGAGACAGTGACAGTTGAAATGTGCAGTCTCATTCAGCATGGTAAGGTACGAATGTCATTCTTTTGTTGTTTTAATCCCTGGACCAAATTTAGAACATGTATGGAAATGGGACTCTCGCTGACAGCGGATGTCATAGTCGTAACTCAAAAGACAGAGAGACAGACAGTAAAAGAGAGAGAGGGGAGTGAGAGAAAGGCTCTGAAGTGCGACAGAGGCCAGTAAGGAGATTTCATCACAAGGTCTGGTAAGACAGTTTTATTCTCCTTTCCATACCGAGAACTGTGCTTTATTTTCTTTCCATCCATTACTTTTGGTTAGGTTTTTCGTTTCCAGTTGCGATACAAAAGCCTTTACCCTACCAGGACCCTGAAATATCCTTGTAATGGTGATCTATCTAGACTGAAATAGACTGGATTGTATGGTCTCAGAGGGAAAAAGATGGAATACTTTGCAAGCTATAAAAGACTTAACATTTACCACGATGTCATAGCATTCTCTGGTTATGTTCCTGTGTAAAGAGCCTGGCTATTTTGTACGCAAAGTCCTAACCACATTCCACTGGTCATGTCCGAGACTCGGATAATTAAAGACAGATTATACTAGACATATGAAATCTTTCATTTAAAAAGGACAAAATAACTCCTTCATTAGAACTTTTGTTTTCTTTTTCCATTTTGATTTGTTTTCTATTTATCATTAATTACTTTATGTGATGCTTAAGTATACCAGAGACTATTTTTCGGGGGATCCGCGGGTGGCCTTAATGTGTCATCCACACAGCAGACGATGTTTTGTTTGGTCTTCTTTCTGTTCTCTTCTCTGAGCACTTTAAATCCCTTCATGACGCCAGCTGCTTAATAATATGTTTAATTTCTGTAGTATTGAATGGTCTTGTTCTTACTAAACATGCTTTTCAATAGTCTAGAACAATATAAACTTGGGATCAAGCTGAACTTCAGAGCTCTGAGAACCGAAAGTTAACCAAGAATATGAAGAGATCGTCTGCTGCGGACAGCACTTCCGAATAAGGGCACTGGGTCAGCCGGGGGTCCCTGGACGGAAACTCTCCGATTGTTCCGGTAAGTCAGAGCTCGAAATCTAAGATAATGAACTGCCACGTGCCACTTGGGCGGGG